>CABHPR010157122.1:0-37302 GCA_902168415.1 Peromyscus melanophrys | reverse complement strand
CTGGACCACAGGGTTGCACACACTTGGGGAAATGGTGTGCTCCCTAGCCGGCCCTGGCCTGGACCACGCGGCTGCACACCCTTGGGGAAAGGGTGTGCTCCCTGGCCGGCCCTGGCCTGGACCACGCGGCTGCACACACTTGGGGAAAGGGTGTGCTCCCTAGCCGGCCCTGGCCTGACCACGTGGCTGCACACACTTGGGGAAAGGGTGTGCTCCCTAGCCGGCCCTGGCCTGGACCACAGGGTTGCACACACTTGGGGAAACGGTGTGCTCCCTAGCCGGCCCTGCCTGGACCACGCGGCTGCACACAGGCTGCTTGCTGTGCATTGTATACAATAGCGAGCGCCTGTCTTGTTTTCCCAGACCCAGAAAGAGGGATGTGTGGCACCTGGAGGTCAGTGCAGGATTTACCTTTCCAGCCTGCTTAGAAGCGCATGCCCGTGCTCACAGACGGGGCATTCTTCCTCCTGCTCCATGCAGGAACACGGTGGTGTGGCAGTGTCCCACAGAGCAGAAGGTACAGAAACAGATAAGCAGTCTGAGGAGGCCCAGGAGAGGACCATGGGGAGGGCCTTGTTGGGGTACAGAAGAGCTCAGAAAGCACCCAAACCACAAGAGACCATCGGCAGAGGCTGGATATAGGAGATGGGGCGTAATGAGGTGGCCGGGTGTGTAACATGTGAAAAGGGTTCTTTTCTCGTCCTCTTCCCTGGCTTAGGGGTCTGAGGATCCAGGGCAGGACACAGTGGGGTCAAGAGTAGAGATGCCGGTTCCTGCCTACCATACCCTCCATACCATGCTCTGCACTGGTCAGGAGGGATGCCAAGTCCCCTTGCCTGCAGTCACTGTGTGGTCTGCCTTACCCATCTAACTGCTTTTTAAAAATTGATTTAAGGTCTATTTATTTTTGTTTCATGTGTAGGGACATGCTGCCTGCACGTATGTCTGTGTACCACATGAGTGCCCAGTCCCCACAGAGGTCAGGAGAGGATATTGATGCTCTGAGACAGGAGTGACAGATGGTTGTGAACTGCTATGTGGGTGCTGAGCCTTGAACCCAGGTCCTCTAGATGAGTAGTCAGTGCTCTTAGCTGCTGAGCTATCTCGCCAGCCTACTCCTCCCACCCCCAGCCCCCTGCACCCTGACTGCTCTCGTGAGAGATGACAGGTCTTCGCCCCTTTCTGCCTCTTGGTTGCTCCTTTGTCACCAGGCTCCAGGCCTGGCCTCCTCTGAACACCTTCCAGGGACGCCCCATGTCAGGAGAGGGATTTGAAACCAGTGGGCCCCGGGTAGAAGAGTAGTGAGCCGGGGACAATTGGAGAGGACTCTGGTTAGCAGGGTCAGTCTTGGTTCTTACCCTCGTGCCTGGTGCTGGCCAGCAGATGGGACGTTCTTCCGTGTCCAGTGACAGGTTCTGCTGCTGTCAGTAGCCCAGGAGCGCTTGCTGCTGTGTGACACCATGGATAGCTCCATCCATGTCTGAAATGTGACCAGAGGTCACAGTCGGGGGTGTCTGGCGGATTGGCTCTGCTGCTGGAGTCAGGTTTTGGTCTCTCAGGTGTTTGCCAGGTCCTTCAGAGCACATTTTCAGACTTTAGCTGCTCTGGGGGTCTCATGGGACTGATGACCACAGGAGTCGGGGAATTGTGCCCAGTCACGGTGCTCACCTCCCTGAGAAGTGTCATGTGACGAGGTATCCTGTCCCCCCACTGCAGGCTGGATCCTCATTGACCGCTGTGGGAAGCACTTCGGGACAATACTCAACTACCTTCGAGACGGGTCTGTGCCCCTGCCTGAGAGCCGCCGGGAGATCGAGGAGCTGCTAGCTGAGGCCAAGTACTACCTGGTGCAGGGCCTGCTAGAAGAGTGCCAGGCGGCCCTACAAGTAGGCACCCCTCTGTCTGTCCCACATGAGGGATACCAGATCTGTCTGCCACCTTCCTTTCCCCCTGCAAACGGGCCCTACCTCACTGAGACGATGGGAGACGTTTTGCAGAGTAAGCCTGGGACCTGCTGAAGCAGGTTTGAACGCAGCCCTCAGGGAACTGCTGCCTGTCATTAGGATGTGGTGGTTTGTACCATCCCACCCGGGATGCTGTTGTCTCAGGGGTATTGGACAGTTAGTACTTCAGAAACCCTTTGTCTGCTCTGCACTGCGGGAGCCGCCCGACTGCTCAGTGCCTGTGCATCATCTCAGTGCTGGTTGCATCCTCTCATGGAGATCGCAGCCCTTCTGGCTCCCCCGGCAGTCTGACTTCCTACATCTGCCACTGTTGGAAGTCCAGAGAAACGTCCAGACACACTCCCTCACTCTTCCTGTGTCCTGAAGCAGGGCCAGGGAGAGCCAAGTCCACAGAGCACATGAAGTCGGGAGCTTTGACTCTAGAGCCTCAGAAGGTTCCTCTGTGCTGTGACAGGGCTGTGACTGCACGTTCCCTGAGCCTCGGAGCTGTGTCTAGCCCTCCCTGGAATCATCTTCATAGTCCCAAGTTCGAGGTTTTGGCCTCGCCACACGCATCTCTTGCCTGTGAGCCTTTGTGAATGTTACAGATTTCACTGGAGTCATTCTTACATTTATTGACATTATGCAGGCACATCGTTTAGGAAGTAGAGCAGCACTACATGATTGATGGCTCGTGCCCCCATAGCCTTCCCCGCCTCCCATACCCCCTTCCCCGCCTCCCATACCCCCTTCCCCAGGCTGGCTCTCTGCCACTGTCTGTTCTCAGCTTGAGACATGACCTCCTGGACTTAGAGAAAATTAGACTTCACCTCGCACGCTCCCTCCCCTCCACCAACCTTATGTGTTCCTTCTCGCAGAAGCGTTTAATCGCAGCTTTGCGTTACACAGTGTCCTGGGTTCACCCTGCCCTTGCCAATCTCACTGTGCCCTGGGGCATTTTGTTTGCTTGATTTCTAATTGCGTAGCTTTCCCTGCTTGATCCCCGAGTCCACAGATAGGAGGGCGAGTCTCATGCTGGGCTGTCCAGATGTCCCCAAGATCCTCTGTGTCGCCTCTGTGTCGGGACGTGTCCTCTGGCTCCTCTGTCTAGATCTGGGGTTCAGCCCCCAGGACTTGCCTCTGTCCTTTCCCTCCTGTGTCTGAAAGCTTTCCTCATGGCGTGCCACCCTCATGGCGTGCCACCCTCGCTGAGAAGGTGCCACATCTGTCCTTGACTGTCCGCTCCTGTGCCTCTCTCCTTGCATTTTCACGGTGTTGGTTCCGATGTCATGGTGAGAAGCTTCACATGCTTCTGTGGAGGCCCAAGGAAAAGCTACCTGTGTGGAGCTGGGAGTCCTCGTCTTCCGGGGCCTTCAGGGTTGGATAATAGACTGACGTCTTCACGGGAAGGGAGCCCTCTGTAAGGAGCCCTCTACTGCCAGGTGTGCCGCGGCCTGAAATTCGGGCACTCGGAAGGCAGAGGCAGGAGGATCACGAGTTTGAGGCCAGCCCAGGCTACCTAGCAACTCTGATTAAAAACCAAAGAAGCCTTGTACTTTTTCTGTCTGAGGGGTGTGAGCATGGCTGCCTGTCGTCTGGGGCTGACAGGCTTGGGGGACTTGCACATTCTTAGAGCAGCGACATGTCTCAGTCCTCTGCTCTGCCACCACTGCGGGAATGTGGACCTTCCTCCTGCTGACCGAGATGGCTCTGCCCTCACCCTGCCCCTAGCCTGAGGTCGTCCCCGAGGACTGTCCGGCTTCTTGCCTCCCTCGCGTGGGCTTTGCCTCTGGCTCTCCCCTCTCTCTCAGCTGGCGTCTGCTTGCCACCTCAGCCTTTGACTCTCTGTGTCTTCTGACTTCACGTCTCCGTTCTGCTCCATCACTCTAGTGGGCTGTAGGAGCTTTGGATGTCGTCACCTGCCCCGCTGAGGGTCTCCTGGGCAGAGAGAGCTGTGCCATCCTTGTGTTACTGGGCAGTCAGGCATGCCACAGGCTTGAACAGAGCAGACTCCTGCCCTAGTCTTACCCCTTCCTAATAACAGGTGCAAAGTGTCTTCCTCTCTCCCCCATGACTGTCCTGTGTCTCCTCATCGGGGCCTGGCTTCCTGGCTGGCCAGCTTAAACAGCTGTGTGCTAGACAGACCCCCTGGGCTGAAAGCATGTTTTGTTCCAGCAGAACAAAGATACTTACGAACCCTTCTGCAAGGTTCCTGTCATCACCTCCTCCAAGGAAGAACAGAGGCTGATAGCGACTTCAAATAAGGTGTGTAGAGGACCGGCCCTCACCACTGTTTACCCCGGGGACTCTTGAGGAATGAGGGATAAGAGACTTAGAAATAGAGTGGAGAGAAAACAGAGAGAAAATGCAGGATAGACTCCAGTGGGCCTGGATCCTTATCCATCAGCCCAGAACTTTATTCCAAAGGTCTGTTTATAATAATGCCGAGGGGTGGCGCACAAGACCTCCCCCTGCTAGTTACAGTCACCTAGTACCCAGACCTGTGGTCCAGTCAACCTCCCATGCAGTCCTGCTGGGTACAGCCACTAGGAAACCTAGTGGGCTCCAACAGAGGCTTGGGACTGGTGGGTTGGGGTGTGTGTGTGTGTCTGTGTCTGTGTGTCTGTGTGTCTGTGTCTGTCTGCGTCTGTCTGTGTGTTTGTGAGTGTGGGGATTGTCCAGGCTCAGAGGCAGTGTGTGTGGGTATCTGTGTGTGTGTGTGTGGGGGGGGGGCATTGTCCAGGCTTGGAGGTGGGGGGGTGTTTGGGGTGAGGGGCAGCAGTGCCTGTGTTTTGAGATAAAGGCCGGGTTCCGAGTAGGAAGCCCCACATCCCGTGTTGTCCCTGCCCCTGGAGCAGGCAGCGCCCCTCCTCCTCCTGTAAGCTCCGCCAGCCTCTGCCCACAGCCTCTGGGGAGCCAGTGCACACTGACCACACGCCGGTGACTCCTCTCTTTCCCCCGCAGCCGGCCGTGAAGCTGCTGTACAACAGAAGTAACAACAAGTACTCCTATACCAGGTGAGCGCCAGCCGCCGTCGGGCCGGCCGCCTGTGTCCGCCTCACCCGGAGGGAGGGCCCTCTGCACCTTGGCTGGGTAGACAGGTGGGCGGGCGGAGGGAACTCTGAGGCGGAGTCCCCTCGCTGTGCAGTCCACCTTTTGTGTACTTGAGTGTTGTGACATAGCCACAGTGTGCAGCCACCAGTGCTTTCCAGAATGAGGGTGTTTTTTCACCCCACAGGCAGTCAGTGTCCCTCGTCTTTCCTGGCCTCCAGCAGCTGTTAACCTACATTTCCGTGTCTGGACATTTGCCTGTTTCAAACATGTCATGTGATAGAACATGTTGTGACCGATCCCTTCACTCGATGTAATGTTTTCAGGGCTAACCCACTGTAGCACCATCAGTAGCCATTCCCCTTGCGACAAAATGCTGCTGTTTTCTTGTGTGGGCTGCCGAGTTTTATTCGCCCATCAGCATGGACATTCGGGTGTTGGCACTTTCTCACTATCTTGAACAATGCTGCTGGGAATTCAAGTTCAGGTGTTTTGTGGACTTAGGTGTTCCTTTCTCTTAAACACTGGGAGTGGGCTGCGGTCATCTGTGACTGGTGCAGTTATTGAGATCACACTGTTTTAACAAGGCCACCAGCAAGTGATGGACGTTTCTAAAGTGCCTTTGCCTCTCAGGAACATGCTCTGCAAATGAGCAGCTTGAGAGATGGAGGGATTTAATGGGCTCATGAGACCCACAAACTGACCTATAATGGAAAGTTCCTGGAGCTGGGCGATGTGGTGCACGCCTTTAATCCCCCCACTCAGGTGGCAGAGGATCTCCATGAGTTTGAGGCCAGCCTGGTCTACAAAATGAGTTTCAGGACAGCCAAGGCTACCCTGTCTCAAAAATAACAAAAACAAAAGTCTTCCTTGGGCTTTGCTGTTATGTACCTCATGGGGCTTGGCAGAGAAAGGGGTAAGGCAGGCTCAGTAGCTTGTTCCCAGAGGCCCTGCATTCAGTAATCTACTTAGGCCTGTGTAGGGCAGGCCACAACCATGGGTTATGAGCACAGCCTTCAGGCCACAGCTGTCTTTTGAGACCCAGCTCTGCCATGTAGACGTTTCTGGACTTGGACAGTGAACTGGTGTCTTTGGGCTCTCGTCTCCTTCCTTGGGCAGTAGATACTACAGGCCTTTCTCGAAGGTTCGCCAAGTAGAACTGGAGGAGAGAGAAGGAAGCAGGGAGGCCTGCGTGGAGAAGCATTGGGTTGGGTGGACATCTGTGGTGGCTGCAGCCTGGGCTCACCTCCTTAACACTCTCTGCAGCAATTCTGACGACAACATGTTGAAGAACATTGAGCTCTTTGATAAACTTTCCCTGCGCTTTAACGGGAGGGTCCTGTTCATAAAGGACGTCATCGGGGATGAAATCTGCTGCTGGTCATTTTACGGCCAAGGCCGAAAAATTGCGGAAGTCTGTTGCACCTCCATCGTCTACGCCACGGAGAAGAAGCAGACCAAGGTAAGAGCTGGGTGGGTGGCCCTGAGTGCGTGCTGACGCGTATGCACTCCCTCCCTGCCTGCCTCACTGGGCTGGGCAGGTCTGTGTGTGGTTCTCAGAGAAGCAAGTGTGGTTCCCACTGACACCACGCAGGCAGAGACGGCCGTGCTCCCCGCTACCTCTGGCGGTCCAGGCGGAATCAGGTTTGTTCCTGCCGGGTAGACCTGGCTGCCAGTGCCTTCTCTGCCTGCCTGCCTGTCTGTCTGTCTGTCAGTCTGTCAGTCATTGCTAGACCTTCTGATGGTCCATGCACGGTCAGCCTCCTCTGTGCAGCGGTGCTTTCCACCAGCACAGGCCGTCAAGGCTGAGGTGGCCCTGCTACCTTCCCAAGCTGGCCCTTGGCTGTCCATCCCCGTCCTTCTCTTGTCTGCTGACCTAGATCTGTCTTCCACTCTCAGGCCCCCACACGTCATTCCTTTTGAAATTATCATCTGCATGTGTCTGTCTGCATGTGAGTGCAGGTGCATCGGACTCCCCGGAGCTAGAGTTACAGACGGTTGTGAGCCACCTTACGTGGATCCTGACAACCACTCAGGTCCTCTGGAAGAGCAGCCAGTGCTCTTAACCCCTGCACCATGCCTCCAGCCTCCCACATGTCACCTTTCCAAGCCACCTGACTTCCTCACTGAGCTGGGTATTGGATTTACTTTGCATCCTTCTCTCAAGCCAATAGTGTCTGTCGCTCTAGCGGAGCTGTCCTACGAAGATAGACCATACAGCAGAGTGCTGTTCACCCACCTAGGGGGAGGGTGGCCTCCCTCCTCCCCACTCTTCCTCCTCCCCACTCTTCCTCCTCCCCACTCTCCCTCCTCCCCACTCTCCCCTCCTGTTTGCTGTGCATCCTGTCAGCTCTTCCTCACTCTGAGAGAAATCTGATTACCTGTGACATTAATTCTGCCAAGAGCAGATTGCCACGGTTCTAATCGCCTGTGTTCAGTCCCTGGATCGGGTTACTGTCACCCCTGCAGTTCTGGGAGTTGTAGTTCTGTGGGGTCCCAGAGCTGGCAGAACACTGGTGATACAAAGCAGACCACCGAGAGAGGCAAGACCCTATAATTGATGGTGGAAAATGGAAGTCACGGAATCTGACAAGTCGAGTGCCGAGTGCTGTACATCACCCAGCGACACGGCCACCACCTTGTGATGGTGGTTCCGTATGCGCTCCCCCTCCTTCCCTGCACGAGGAGCCTGAGCTAAGTACTCAGGATCTCTCCTGACAGGTAGAGATGCTTCTGAGGCAGCCAAGGGGAGAGTGCTGAGGCCCTCTGGTTCAAACATGGCTGGGGGCCAGAGCCGCCTGCTCACTGTGCAAGCTGCATCACGCTCTCAGTCAGTTCTTAACCGTTCCCAGTTCTCGTTTAGAGCTTACTGGGGAGCAGAGGGATTCAGCAAGCACATGCTTGGCGCTTGTGGTCTTAGACGAGCAGAAGTCTCTGGGGGAAGCCGGAGCTTTTTTGTGAGGCTTGTTGGTTGCAGGGTCTGGCTCCGGGGTCAGGGCCCTTCTCTTCTCCTGGCTCCTTTGGTGATGACCTTGCCCCTCTGGTGCCCAAGGCCTTGGTTTTCCAGGTAATTGGTGGCAGCACGCCGGTCCTGGATGATCACAGTGCCGCCTCCTCCTCCCCAAACATGGAGCTGTGTGGGGCCCACACTTGTCACTGTCTAAGCTGGCTGTTCTGGGGTTTGCATGGTAGAGACTTGACGGCATTCCAGGTGCATTCCTAGGGCTCTTCCCACACTTGGGCCTGTGCAGCCTGTAATAGGGTCCCTAATCCTCGCTGAGGCGATGGTGATCCAGCAGAGCTCCGCCCCTTCCTCGTGTCGCCGTCAAATTGTGTGGCGTCTGTGAACTCCTGGGTCAGCACTGTCTCCGAGCCTGTCTGTGGGCTGCTGTGTCTGTAGCCCTGCAGCGCACATTATCCCTGCAGCGCGCATTATCCCTGCAGCGTGCATTACTCCTGCAGCATGCATTCCTGCCCTCTTCTTCACTTCTGCTGCTGCTCCTGCTGTTCGTGTGACAGCTGCTTTCCGGCCTCTGTAGGGGAGCCCAGCATCTTGTGTCCCCTCAGCCCCGCACTGGCGTCTGCCGAGTGAGTTTTCCCGGGATTGAGATGGTCTTGCTGCCTCACAATCCTGAGTAATTTAGAACCACGCCCTGTTTAGTGTATCAGGTGTAGGTCAGTAGGTCTTGTCCAGTTCCTAGGGAACTGTGTTTTTGTTGTTTCTGTTTGTAATATTCTGTCTCCTTTCCCTCCTCCTCCCTTGGCACGGGGAAGAAGGTCAGAGAACAGTTTGTGGGAGTTGGTTCTCTTCTGTCCCATGTGGGTCCTGGGAATTGAACTCGGGTTGTTAGGCTTGGCACCTTCCCCCGCGGAGCCGTCTCACTGGCTCCAGTATATATTATTGCTGTGGCTTTGCTGGCAGCTGCCACTGTGGGACTCAGGCCACACGTTCCAGCCAGCCCTGTGACTGGGGTTCTAGTGCACAGTCTGTCTGGGTGGGCATGTCCCAGTGCTGGTCAGTGTGAGGAGGGGCAGGCCCTTCCGCTGGGGCTGTTCAGGTGCCGTAGTTCCCGAGGCTGCCTCCTTCACAGCCCCCAAGGACCTTCCTTGTCTCAGCTGCTCTAAAGCTGGGCTTGGCTTCTCCCAGCTGCTGCTGCCATCTTCCCTGCCTAGGCCTGTGTCTCAGGCCACCCGGCACGAGGTGAGAGAAAGCAGCAGGTGTTCATTTGCCCACCCTGCTCAGACCGCAGCTCTCCACCAGAGAGGAAGGCATCACCTGAGCAGCCACAGGCCCTGGGTACAGCCATGAGTCTGCCGAGGCGCCAGAGTAAGACCATGGCAGGCAAAGGTTGTCCCCGCAAGGCTGACATGTTGGCTCTCCTCTGCCTGTCTGCATTGTCAGCCCAGGAGCCTGGTTAGCCCGATGGCCCTGCTAACAGACCCACTGTGTTTGGGGGGGCACAGGTTGAGTTCCCCGAAGCCCGCATTTATGAGGAGACCCTGAACATTCTGCTGTATGAGGCCCAGGACGGCCGAGGACCTGACAATGCACTCCTGGAGGCCACCGGCGGGGCGGCTGGCCGCTCCCATCATCTGGACGAGGACGAGGAGCGGGAACGGGAGCGGATAGAACGAGTGCGGAGGATCCACATCAAGCGTCCCGACGACCGGGCCCACCTCCACCAGTGAGTGGGCGAGTGCAGGCTGCCCTCCGCTCTCCCCTCTGCCCCCCCAGACCCTGTGCAGGCTTCGGGGTACCTCCCACTCCCCCTCGAGTCTGGAGACACTTTTGTAACAAGCCAGATGATTATTTTGATATTTCTCGACAAAATGGATTGCTTCTGTGTTGACCCGGGTGTGCACCCCTTCTGAACCAAGCTGTGTCTAGTCTAAGGGCTCTACTTCTCGCGAGAGCCTGGAAAAGTGTGAGTCTGGCGTGTGTGAGAGCCTTTGTGGCAGTATTTATTTTTATGACTGTTGACTACCTATCAGGGCTTCTTAAGTGACACTCCTCTAAGGGCTTCTTTGACAATTCTGAGGGGCTGTGTAGGTAGCAACCGTCAACCAGGAGGTCCGGGAGCAGCCTGGCCCTGCGTGTTCTGACCAGGCTGGGAGCCTGCTCTGTACCGTTTTGTGACTAGAGCTCATTGGCCAACGGTTTCAGCTTATAGTAGTGGACAGGGGACCGAGTGTGCTTCCAGCCCCCCTGTCTGACACGGAGCAGACCATTCCCTGGCAGTGGGCTCTGCTGTCACCCGGGTCCTTCTCGTTGCTCGGCTTGTTGACACTTCCCAGAAGGTCATCTGAACCCCTGCAGCCATTGCTCCTGACCACTGCCTTAAGGGTCTGCTCCCTGCGGGGCCCCAGGTGGGGACAGTGCCAGGAGCCTGCAGGCTGACTCAGGGCACTTCCTCTCTCCATCGCTCCCTTCAGTTCTTAGTTCTGTGCAGACTAGAGTGGGCGTGCAGATACCTTTGAGTCTTGTCTGTTCGAGGATGTGTGTGACTGCTGGTGAGGACGTGCGACTGCGGGGCACAGGTGCTGGTGAGGACGACACCCTTACCTCTCGTCCTGTCTGCGCCTGTGCAGAGGTGAGTCCTGACTGACATGGTGGTCGTGAGTAGACTAGTTACGAGGCGAGTGCCTGATGACGGAATTGTGACTATTCTTTAGACCAAAGGTGTGAAGTGGATAATCTGTCAGGTTTTTTAAAGTTTCTATTTTGTGACGGTTTTTACAGCTCCCTTTGTGCGTGAGAGTCGTGTACCTTTCTCTTGTGTCTGGCAGCGAAGCCAACAACAATCAGTCCCGACTGGATCGAGGAACTGTGTACCGGGTAGATGCTTTTTACACAATGGTGTGGCAAAACTTTTGTATGTAGAGCCAAGAAAGGGAGCTTACAAATCATGTTTCATGAGTTTTTCTACTGTGTTTTCAGTGTCGGCCCTGCCCTGTGGGTTCAACCTTTTAGGAAGTGAACGTGAATGTCAGTCCCAGTGTTTTCTGTAGGAATGGAACAGCCATTGTACACACTGTTCAGATGTCCGGGTGCAGGATGGCTGGCGGCACAGTTGACTCGCCGTGGCCTCCTGCACCTTACGGTTTCTGTTCGGGCAGCTCTCTCTACTTCCTCTTTCCTCCAACCTTGTGCCTACAGCTTTGCACCTCCCGCGCCCAGCGATAGGACCAGGCCTGGCAAACCTTCCACGGTGCCCGGTAGCACCGGCAGCTGTGTCTGCCAGGGCCTGGCCCGGCGTCAGTCGGTCCGAAGCTCTGCTCCACCTTTCACAGGCTAGCATGACGGACGGCTGTCAGCATTTCCAGTGCAGAGCCATCCAGTGAATCACTGCTCCTGGGTTTGGTGTAAAGTGACGTTTTATTGCACACTAATGGCTCACAATTAAATTGGAATAGCTTTTTGTCCATGGTAACCAAGTCCAGTGTTTGTGGCAACTGGGGCCCACCCCCCCAGCAGGTCCTGACACAGCCTCTGTTGCCGTCTTGGGGAAGGTGGGCTGTTGGACCGCTCTGTAAGTCATGGTCCTGTTTAGGTGCAACCTCCCATTCCTGCTGCTCACTGCTGGCACTCAGCCCAAAGTCACTGGTCATGTTAGCCCATCACTAACCTTCCTGTCCACACTGTGGACACAATGCTGGGAGCTTTAGACATGCTCACTGTTGTACAAGCGTCTGTGGACACATGTAAAATAAACATGAAACTGTGCTTCTGTTCACATCTGCCTCTGGTCATTTCGGGAATGCTTGTCTGCGGGGCTGCTGCTGTACAGCAAAGAGCCAGGGCCCACCTCCTGCTTCACAGTCCAGTCCGTTCGGGAGGATGTGAACACCCTGTAGGATCTAAAGCACCTGTGCGAACCTGGCCCAGTCCCTGGCCACATGGAGTGTCATTTACAGCAGAATTCAAGTTGTGCCTCTCGGTGACATTTCCTTTACTCCCAAGTCCGCCCCCCACGCTGTAATGACTTCTTGGTGTGCCTGGCTGGGTTCCACTGGGGACAGGTGGGTGACTCAAGGCTGGCTCCCAGGAAACATTTGGGTGCGTTACCACCTGGCACCCAAGCAGCTGAGGTCTGGCTTTGCCGTAGCACGGTTCTGCGGATGCAATCCATCCTCCCGGAGCTGCTCGCACTGTCCTTGAAGGCATGGCTAACTGGATCCAATCCGTGCTTGCTCAGTTGGAACAGAAACAGTGACCTTAAGGGGCAAAGGTCATCCTCTGTCAGGTCTTCTTCCCTGCCGACACCTGAGGAGAGGGACACCTGGCTTTAGAGCCTCAGCCCTGGAGAAGGGAGCTACCACTGGGAGCCCCCTCTACCTCCTAAGGGACCGGCCAGGTTAGAGCGCACAGAGACGTGTCAGTGCCCCATCTTCAACCTTGGGCAGGCACAGAGGAAGATGGACTGTGTGGCCGCACCTCACATCACTCAAAGATTGCCTACTTCACATTCAGAGTGGCCCTTCACTTGTCCCTGACCGGGGTGGGGAGGGGCCACTGTGTTGTGAAAGGCACTGTGAACTGTTTATACCTGTAGACTGGTTTTACATATCAGCGTAAATGTATGCAGAACATGCATTTCGTAGATCCCGCCTGCTTTCAGCGTGTCGCTTCCTTACAACATCGCACCCCAAATCATCCTCGGATCACTACGACCCAGAGAGGACGGGGAGGGCCTTGTGACCAGTGTGTGAGAACTAGCCTCCAGTTTGCACAGACCTGTGAGGCGTGTGAGAACTAGCCTCCAGTTTGCACAAACCTGTGAGGCTCCTTAGACCTAGGATCTTCTGCAGCTCAGGGTGGTACCTGAGCACACGGGAGAGCCTTTGGTGAGCCAGTGATCATCTGGGCTTTAATACTTGTGACAACTGATGACAAGTGAGACCTGGCCGTCCTCCTCACTCACTATTGTGTCTCAGGTGCCCTCTGGTCCCTTTCTTCCAGAGTACAAGAGGGGAAATGAACTCATTTTGTTACATGCATATACAGATCCTCTAGCACTTCCTCCCTCCCACGCAGCCACTCACCACTGTTAACTGTCCGTTTTTGTCCTTATAGACCTGGTCTTCCACTCCAGTCTCAAAAACTATTGTGCCTTCTTTCCCAGGACTGATGTAAAACTGTAAACTTGAAATACATCGAGTGACAAATTACTGTCGTGCTCTTTAGCCTGCGAAAGAAACTCCCTTGGCAAGCTATCCTAGCCGGATGTTTGAATTCCTGCTCTATCCCACCGTTAGTTACTACATTCTCACCGTTGGGCACCTGTGTGCTTCTGTAGTCTCAGCTCAGCAGTTCGGCTCTCTAAAGGGCCGTCTGATGCATAACGGCTTGCATGGCTCCTGCTGACGATCCCAGCTGCCCAGGGATTCCTCCAAGTTCCATCAGAGCAGATGCACTTTTAAGAGTACACACTCCCTCTCCACCCTCCCTGCAAATTCACCCCCTTAGGTGGTAAAAGCTGGGGCAGAGAGCAGTCCCCTGTCCGGGAGCAGCTGGCTCGAAGGGGCTTTGTGAGCACAGCAGTAGGTTGCCGTGGGCACTTGGGCCGAGAACAGGAGTCCTCCGCATGGTCTCACCGCCAGCCTTGGGCCTCCGCCTCCAGCATGCTGGGTAACCCAACCTCAGCTGGCCTTGCTTGGGGATTGAACAGCTAAGGGGCTGCTCCGGTGCTCCTGAGAGAATTGACAGTTCTCTCTGTGCCAGTTCTTACACCCCCCAAAACACCAGCCCTTCTGCTGGCCATTCAGTCCATCGGCACCTGTAGGGCCATATCTGGGCTTCTAGACAGGCATCCCCCCACAGCAGGGGCGGTACTGCACCTCTGGGCACACTGGGAAAGTAAGAAACATCGGCACTCTCTCTGAAAACTGAAGAAGACAATGGCTTCCTGAGGTCAGCAATACTGACTTCTGTGTATACCCTGAGCCCAAGATCAAGATGGAAAAAGGAATGTTATTTGCTACAGAGGCAAGAGGAGTCTCTGGAGTCCCCTAGTCCCCATTGGAGGGCCACACACACACACACATCTTTATGCAGGTGGGACTCATGCTGGCAGCCTTGTAACGGTGAGTAAGCCCCTACCTTCCTTGAACAACCTGGACGGCATGTTCCTTCTTAATCAGCATGGCCAGTTTAGTGACCACCTCAAATATGTGCTCACACTGCAGAATGGCATCCCCCTGTGGAGACAGGTGGCAGAGCGGGTTCAGGACGAGTGGTTTGAATATGGAGGTTCCGCAGGGTTCGACTTAGTTTCAGCCACAACAGCTCGCTGGGGCCGGAAGCTGCAGCTACCTTTTGCTGTTTGTCCCCGGGTGAAACGTGAAGGACCAGGATTCCATCGCTCAGGCTGCTAGTGGAGACCCCTTAGGAGAGATCCAGAGTTCGGCATTAATAAAGAAGACGGGGCCTGGGGAGATGGCCTAGCATGAGGACTTTTGTCTGGGTACCCAGCACCCACATAAAAGTGAGACAGTGAAGTCACCTGTAACCCCAGCATTGGGAGTGCAGGGGCGGGTCAGATAGGTGCATTCACTGAGCCCCACAGCGCAGTGACCCCATCCCAGAACATGAGAGACTCAGACACCGCTCAGACCGCTCACCCACCTCTTAGGGCTGAGTACTCAATCTTCTGCTTGATTCTGGAAAGTTCCACCACGTACGCTGCCCTTGGAGTGAGGAGGAGTTGCCGCTGACGGGCCTTGAAGCCTTTCCTGTCGTACTTGATGACCGGGATGCCATACTGCAAGGTGGTTGGTGTCACCAGGAGGGGAAGCCCACCTCACCCGAGGGCAGGGGACAGCCTCTCCTGGAATCCAGTGACGCTGTCTCAGGCACTCAGACTGACTCAGCTTTTGTATTAACGCCTTTGCTTTGCTGCCCTGGTTCTGGAAGATTTCGATCCTGAGTTCTACCTTACGACTCAGCCCTCCGAGGAAACTGAGGCTGTGGCTCCAGCCTCCCAGGCCTGCTCTGAGAGGCCAGCAGAGAGGAGAACATTTGTGCCTCCTGGGTTTTCATAGTCAGGGGGGAATCTCCATTCTCTCTTGTGTTTTTCCAGAACCAAGCGGGCGAGAGCAGCCACCAAACACATGAGCAAGGGCCTCACTCATCCCCCTCAGCCACCCCACAAAGCCACATGATGATTAGAACCCGCCTGGGAACTCCTGGCGGCTGTGTGTTGAGAGACGAGTGTCTGTACTGGTCATCAGTCTACCGCCCCTCACCAATATGGTGTTTAGAACAGCAAACCAAGATGGTTTGGTGGCTGGCAGAATGCAGGAATGGCAGTAGACCTCTGTTGACAAACGCCACCTGGTAATCTTAATGCCCAGCGTGGCAGTGGGGGGCCCCAGCGAACCCAACCGCACCCCTGTGTTGAAACGGCATTTCTAGACACTCACGGGGAGAACACGCCCTGGCCTCAGACATAAGAAAGATCTCGGTGGAGGCCGCACGCAAGGTGGGTGTACCTGGATTTTCTCACTGCCGAGCAGTTGAAGCACTTTGGGATTTATGTCGCTTTCATCTGGGGAAGGAACCAGAACAGCAGGAGTGTCACCAGCCCCGTGGGGAAGACCTGCCCCCTGCTGGGTCTGTGCTCCTTCCGTGACTTGTCCGACAGCACACTTACCCAGCCGGCTGCTGGCAAAGGGTTGGTTTAGGCTGTCTGCGTAGCCCGCCTTCTTCCCCTTGAATATTTCACTCGTGACCACCTTTTGCTGCATCTGGTAACAGATAGGTCAGAGCATAGAGTAAGGCGGCCCTGGGCTGTTTTCAGACACAAGTCTTGTTACAAATGCCCTACAGCTTACACTGGTGAAGCGTGGGCTGATACTTTTGTGGGTACCCTTACTCATACTGGTTCCTCAGGGTGGAGGTTTCGGAGTTTCAGGGAGTATAGTGGCTTGAAAGAAAATGGACCCCCCAAAAGGTGTGGCACTATTACGAGGTGTGGTCCTGTTGGAGGAAGTGTGTCATCACTGTGGAGGTGGGTTTTGAGGTCTCATATATGCTCAAGCCACCCCCAGTGAGACAGACCACTTCCTATTGCCTACCTATCAAGCTGTAGGACTCTCAGCTGAGCACATCTGCCTGCATGCCACCATGTCACACCATGGTGATAATGGACTAAACCTCTGAAAATGAAAGCCCGCCCCAATTAAATGTTTTTCTTTTACAAAAGTGACCTTGGTCATGATGTCTCTTCACAGCAATAGAAACCCTAAGAGCATCTCTCTCTAGACGAGAACTCTGCAACTCCAGCCCAGAGGCAGTTGTGACCTGCTGCACGTATTTGTAACTAAAGCTTTGTTGGCACGTAGCTATGGCATTTACATACATGTGTGTGTGATGGCTTCCTGCCACAGCAAGAAAGCAGAGGAGCCACAGGGCATATGGCCCAGGGAGCCTCAAAGATTGACTCGGCAGCCCTTCACAGAAAGGATGATGGGTAAGAGTCCTCTGGCATACACAGGCAGTCCTGCCTTGTGCAGTACAGGGGCCATCTGGATTCTGTTCCCATGGTAACAACAAGGGATGCTGATTGTAGCAGCTGATACTTCTCAGCTCCTCTATAAGTCATGGGCGTAGTGTGGCCCTTGGCTCAGAGGTGGACGGTAAACATCGACCTTAGTACTGATAATTTGACTTGCAAGGCTGGGCCCCACCACCATGCAGATGCCATGCCCTTCTGTCCTACCATGGCTTTCCTCTCGGCGGAGACTCCCCGGCAGTACTTCCGAACAAGGTTCCTCACGCACAGCTTCCGGAGCAGATTCGAAGCCTGTGGGGAGAACACACTCCTTTCCCACCCACCTCCCTCCCTGCCTGCCTGCCTTGGGCTGTGGTGACCCACGTGGCAGCTTTTAAGACCGGACATGGCGGTATGATTTTAGTGAGACATCAGAATCTTTCACTCAAGGCCGGTCGTTCCCCCCTGGTCTGCCTCCAGCAGGTCAGCACTACCGAACTAGATTTTGCTAACTTGAGGAGAACCACTAAAGGGGAGGCTGAGAGACTAAGTCTTACAGAGTGGAGGCTGCGGTGGAGGCCAGGAATCTTACACTAGCTGCCACTGTAGTCTACAGCAGCAGTTCTCAACCTGTGGGTCATGACCCCTTTGTGAAAGGGTCGTTCAACCCCCTCCCCTGGAGATTGCACGTCAAATATCCTGCATATTTACATTATGACTCATAACAGCAAAATTACAGTTATGAAGTAGCAACACACATAATTTTATGGTTGGGTATCACCGAAATATGAACTGATTAAAGGGTCACAGCATTAGGGAGGTTGAGAACCACTGTTCTAGAACATTCTTTGTGGAACCCATGGCAATCACTTAGCTTCAAGACTGCTACAGCATGGTTGGAAACCATTCAGAGTACACTGTCACTTGTGTGTAATCTCATTGCCTGGGAGGCTGAGGCAGGAACGTTACAAGTTCAAGGCCAGCCTGGGCTATATAGTAAGTCCCCATGTATTTGAAAAGACTCTGTCTGAACAAGTGTCTGTTGGATTTATAACCCCACTGATGAATTCTGAGGCATACCATTTATTCTGAGAGCTTTGAAAAGCAGCCCTGTCGAGCCAAAGGGAGAGAGCAGAGGCACACAGCAGGTATGATCTCAGAGCCCCATCATCTGCAGCGACACCAGCCCGCTTTAGACTTACATTTTCCAGGATGCCTGGAGGCCTCAGCCAGCTCTTGTCCAGGACACTCTTTGGCACATGGTAGCGAAGATTCAAGATGTAATTCTTCCTGACGAGCACTACAAACTCCTCATTGTCAGGGCAAAGGGGTTTGTCACGGTTGATGAAGCCCTTGACGAACCTTAAGAGGGAAGTGTAAAAGGTGGTTTACACAGCCACACAGGCCAGGGACCAGTAACGTGGCCCCCCCACCCCGCCACACCTGCCCCAGCTGTGTGTTCTGGGCCACCCACACCACCTTATGTTTTAACTAGCTGGAGTTAGTTTCCCATTAAAAAATGAGCAGCATGACATAAAAGCCAGTCTTCAGTTCTCCCTGAAGAGGAAGGCTGGCCACAATGGCTGGGCTCATCTCCACTGGGCAGATCGGTGACAGATGGCCGCCTGATGGGCTGCTGTCCCCACAGCACCTTGTCCGATCCCCGCTTGCTCACTTTGCCTGCCTGGCTCTGGAAGTCATCTAACTGAGGGATATCACAACACTCAGCTGAGCTGTGACAGCTGGGATTCCCAGCATGCTCTGAGGGCAGATCTTTCTATACAAACCAAAACCACAGCTGGAGAGATGGCTAAGTGCACTTGGTGCTCAGTCACAGGGCTGAAGCTCGGATCCCAGCACCCACAGCAGGCGGCTCACAGATACCTCTCACTCCAGCTCCAGAGATCCAGGGCTCTCTCCTGGTATGCACTCACACCATTTACATACGCACACACCTCTACCCTTAAAAACAATCACAGAAAGCCAGGCAGTGGTGGCACACCCCTTTAATCCCAGTACTGGGAGGCAGAGGCAGGAGGATCTCTGAGTTCGAGGCCAGCCTGGTCTACAGAGTGAGTTCCAGGACAGCCAGGGCTACACAGAGAAACCCTGTCTCGAAAAACAAAACCCACAGAAACCCCACCAAGCCCATGACCACTGCAGCGTGCTGGTCCCCGTCACGCTTAGACCTTACCTCCGGATGATCTGCACAGCCCACCTCCTCCTCTTGATCTCCCTGCGAGCCAGGGCTCCGCGCCAGTGGGCTTCTAACTTGGTGGCTGAAAAGAGTCCACTGCTAGCATTAGAAAGTGGGACAATCATGCAGAAATATGGAAGGCTTTTCCAGAAGGATCCATCCACTCAGCACGTGTCTGCCCACCTGAGGGCTCTGCTGGTCCCAGAGGTGCAAAGTGGGGTGCACCCTGTCATGTCATGCCTGCTGCTCAGAGCAGGGTGACAGCAGAGACTGAGAGAACCTTTGTGGAAGCAGAAAGGTCCAGGAGGGACGGTCCTGAGCTCCCTGCTGGGGACTACGGACTAGTCTTAACCCCATGTTTAGTTTCTCAAACCCAGTGCTGACTTTCAATTGCCACATTCAAAGATGGATTCATAAACAAATAGGGACATGAAAAATTAGGGCCTGGCTTGTCTGTGTGTGTGTGTGTGTGTGTATCTGGATTTTCAAAATGCCTTTCTTCCCCGGGTCAGCAGTTTCTATTGGAGGTAACATTCCAGCACTCAGGGCCCAGGGCTGGCAGACCGTGATCTAAAGACCAACTGCCTATTCATATAAAGTTTTACTGTGATATACAGTTAAATCTGCTCATTTACATACTGCCTAAAGCAATTCCGAGTCAGCAGCAGCAGAGCTGAGTAACTGTGGAGAATGTACGACCCACAGATCGAAAATATTCCTGGCTTCCACAAGCACACATGAGCACAAGTATCTGACACATTATTTACATGTAAAATTATTGTTGGAGGTTTTTGCTCCTGGGGGGGGGGGGGTTTGCCACCCAGCTACCAAGTAAATCACTCATGGTGGCTTATTCTTACTTACGAATGCCCAGCTTTTAGCTTGGCTTAGTTTCTAGCCAGCTTTCCTTAACTTACCCCGTCTACCTTTTCCCTCTGGGCTTTTCCCATTCTCTGACTTCTGTAAATTTTATTCTTACTCTGTGGCTTGCTGTGTAGCTGGGTGGCTGGCCCCTGGGTGGCTGCTAAACCTTCCATCTCTTCTCCCAGTTTTCTCCTTCTATGTATCCTCTCTGCCCGCCAGCCCCGCCTGTCCCTTCTCCTGCCTCGCTATTGGCCAGTTCTGTATTAGACCATCAGGTGTTCTAGACAGGTACAGTAACACAGCTTCACAGATTTGAACAAATGCAACATCAAGACAACACACTTTAAAATGTTCTACTACATAAAATCTGCATGGAACAAGTGTAGGCCATATGCCATGATTGCAGAATTAGGTCTAAGCCAGCCCCAGACAAGGGTGTGAGGATGGGGTGGGCAGAGGGGTGGGTGTGAGGATGGGGTGGGCAGAGGGGGAGGCTGTGAGGATGGGGTGGACAGAGGGGTGGGTGTGAGGATGGGGTGGGCAGAGGGGGAGGGTGTGAGGATGGGGTGGGCAGAGGAAGGCTTGTCCCCCACTTTTCTGCCCAGTCCTCACCTGCTTGTCTCTTCCTCACATATTCCCTCCTTCGCAGGCAGCCTTTGTATGTGGCTTGGATTCTTGAAACTTAAAATAAAACAAAAGTTTTGGTGAATTGGCTTCTGTGTTTGTGATCATGATTTCCAGAAGCAGGAAGGACCGACCCCCAGAGTGGGCCCCCAGAGCCTGCAGTGAGCGGTTCTTGGTGCTGAGTGTGGGAAGACAGGAGCAGCTGGTCCCACTGGGCCTGGCTCCCCGTATGGTTCTCTTTCCTTCCACAGGGTAAGGAAGAGGTGCAGGGTAACAGTGCCCAGTTCATCCTCACAACCCATCCACAGGACGGGTAGGACATCGGCACATCTCAAAAGGAAGCACTCCGGCTCAGATACAGATGTCTAGCATCCTCAAGGGGATGCCACACTGAGCAGTGTGAACCCCAGGACACCCCTCAACTCTAGCCCTCATCACCCCCTCCACATAATGGAAGGTCCCACCAGAGGCCAAGTTCACGGAGAGCCTTGCACACCAGCACAGCACAGCCTCTAGGAAGTGGCTGATCCAAACCCCTGGAGCCTGGCTAAGCCAGTGCTGGCATCTCAGCCAGGTGGGTGGCCATGAGTACCTGCTGCTGGAGGAGTGGCTCAGTGGTAGCATGTGTAACAGTCAAACCTGGAAACTAGACTGGCCCAGGTTCAAGCCCGGCTCTGCTGCAGACTGGCCATGTGGTATTCAGCAGCTTACCAGTATCTCTGTGTCTCAGCACCACTGAATGAGAAGTGGGAGCAGCAGAGCCTACCCACAGGTTTGGTCTGGGAATACAGCTGTTGGACTTGGTGCACATGGCACAGAGTAAGGACCCCAACTGCTTGGTGTGCACAGTGCTCAGGCCACCTTAGATTTCCAGTGAGAGAAGTACCCGGTCCCCCATCCAAATCCTGCCATTTGCCATTCACAGAAACACCCTGGCTGTGGACTTTGAAGGCATGCCTCTTGCCATAAATACTTAAATAAATACTTAAATAAATACTTAAAAAAATAAATACATAAACAAATACTTAAAAGAAGTTGTGAGGCCTGGACTGAGGGGGCGGGTCTCCCGTGACTTTACACTTCAGTGTGCCTCAAGGGTGCAATCATAGAATGAGACACCCTGGACATGTAACATGTCTACACCTGCCCTCGGGGCCCATCAGTCCAGAGGTGTCCCATCATAATCCCGCAACCCCACGCCTTATCCCTGGTTCTTAAGTGAGGTCTTTGAACACATCAGACACCCATGTTCGAGGTTTCTCTTCCCGCTCTCCCTGGTTAAGCTTGTTCGTTTCTCTTGAAAGTGGGACAGAAAGAAAATCATACCTAATTGGTGTCTACTAAATTCAAAGGCATCTTCGGTAGCAAACAGGGTTCTGGGGAAGCGAATGAATATTTTGGTTCTAGCAAAAGCAAAAAGAAACATGTAAAAATTATTGATTGGTCAGTTGCCCCCACGGATGGTTGGGGAGTGCCCCCCCTCAGTGCACGTCCAATCAGAACTCTAGAAGGTGACTGTGGGGAGTGGCCGTTCCTCGGATGTGATTAATGTAGGGGTGGAGAGGAGACAGTAGGTTAGAGGAGGTCCTAAATCCAGGTCAGTGTCCTTTATAAGAGCTAGAAAAGGACACAGGGCCAAGCAGGCAGGTGTGGTGCCGTCGGCTAAGGAAGGCCAGGAGCCTGCTGGAGCTTCCAGACGTGGTGAAGGCCCTCCAGATGGAGCCTGGCCTGCCCATGCCCTGATAGTGGACCCTGAGCTCTGAGAGAATGCATTTCTGTTCTGGTGACTTTTTATTTATTTATTTATTTTTATTTTGGTTTTGCGAGACAGGGTTTCTCTGTGTAGCTTTGGAGACTGTCCTAGAATTCACTCTGTAGACCAGGCTGGCCTCGAACTCACAGAGATCCGCCTGGCTCTGCCTCCTGAGTCCTGGGGTTAAAGGTGTGCACTGGTGACCTTTCATGTAGTCCTAGAGAGTGAATCCACCATGCTACCTGAGGTTGCTTACAGTTATGCTTCTGGGCCTTCAGGAGAGATGATAAGGGGCACCATCTACACAGTGCCTTGTGCTGGAGACATCCCAGAGCAGCTAGCTACTGGAGGGGGGGTGGGGATGCAGCACACCATGCCCTGTGATGCCAATTCCAGGGTTATAGAACGGGATAGATGTGTGTGGCCCTCTCAGGGATGTGGATGGATGGATTAATGAAACAGATACCAGCTGGGCTGGAGCTGGTAGATCCAGGGGCAGGGATCCCCGAAGCAGGCAGGCCCTGCTGTGTAAGAACTGGTCCTCTTGAGGCTTGAACACAGTTCTTTGCAGCCACACTAGCTGTGACCAGAATGACTAACAGTACAGACCCAAGCCATCCTGGCTAATCTGAGTGAGTACCGGAAAGTGTTCAACACTGGATGCTAGAGTGGTACCCGGCGTTCTAGAATGCCATTCTGAGATGCTAAGAATGAGGCAAGATGAAGTTAGCTCTCTGGGAGATGCTGAGCGGCAGGAGAAGCTCGGCCAGTGCAGGCAGGGCCCTACCCTGCCCCCGCTTTATTTTGTGGGCAGAGGCTCCGCCCAGCAGTGGAGCCAGGCTTACAACACCTGACTTCTTTTCAACCACTGATTCTCACTGGAACCACTCAGCTACATTTAAACTTAGTGGGTAGCAGAACTGCCTTGCAAACAGTCTCAAAAAAAAAAAAAAAAAAAAAGACAATACCAGGCATGTCCGACTCTTGGACTGCGTGCAGCCATGGACACCTGTGAGTAAGAATTTTTAAGAATTTTTTTTCCATTTCAATTGAGCAGTTCTCGGTGAGAACTTTGTAGACGGCAGCACTGTACCTCCATGTCAAAGGCTAGACATGCCTGATCCACGCAGATCAGCACATGGAATCTTTGAGCACAGAGGAGAGACAGTTTGGGGGTTTCCCGGCCACTTACTTTCCTAACTTGTAGTCCTGAGGTTGGTAGCCGATATACTTGATCAGCCGCTCGACGCCCTCTCCTGGGGGTCCGTGCCAGTGTGGCCAGGTGTCTGGGCACAAAGACTTGTACCTGCCGGTAATGGAGGAGGACAAACAGAAGCCATCAGGACACCCTGCACTGCCCTCCACTATGGTGATATTTCATTTTTACTGAAATGTGATTTTATTTGTATGTTAATAAATAAAGTTGCCTGGGGGTCAGAGCTAATAGCAAGCCATAGCAGAAGCCAGGCAGTGGTGACATACACCTTTAATCCCGATCACATGACAGACAGATCTCTGTGTGTTCAAGGATACAGCCAGCATGGAGACACATGCCTTTAATCTCAATACCAACCATAGAAGACCTGGAGGTCTGTATAAACAGGCAGTAACGAGGAGGTCATGTGGTTGGGTTTACAACCAATGAGAAGGCAGAACAGAAAGTCAATAAAAAGACAGACACACAGGGAGTAGGTCTCTTTCTGAGAGGAAGGACAGCGGCAGCAAAGGGTAAGAAAGGGTTTTAAGTATCAGCTATTAGCTACTGCTCTGACCTCTTGGGCTTTTAACTCTGCATTTGGCTCTGTGTTTCTTATTTAATAAGACCGTTACATCTACACTCCACAACACACCCAGAGGTCTCCTGGACCCCCTTGTGTGTATCAGCCATTCATAATGCAATTGCCTCAGCAGTGCATAGAGGGCATGAGAGAAATGAGGAAGTTTCTCCCAGCAGCGCCATCGCTGGGCCCTCAGCCAGATGACTCAGTATATGTATATATTCAAGAGCTGCACCCATGTCCACATAGCCTTGTACAGCATTGTTCATGACAGTCCAAAGTGGGGCAGCCTCGCTGTGTATCAGTGGGTGGCTGGACAGGTAACAGATGTGCTCACACACGGGGAATAGAACTGCCATGCTTGGGACTCATGTGAGGATTTCATGTGAGTTCGTGTGCGTGAGTGTGTACACAAGTGTATATTTACAAGTGTGTGGGCACAAGAGGGCATGGGCATGTATGCACTGTGTGTGTGTGTGTGTGTGTGTGTGTGTGTGTGTGTGTGTGTGTGTGGTGTGTGCAAGCACGCGCATGCTCATGTGTGTAGGCCAGACGCTAGGTGTCTTTCTGTTTCTCTTCACTGTTCACTGAGGCAGGGGCTCTCATTGAACTCACAGTCTGCTGTTAGATAGTCAGCTTGCCGTGGGAATCCCATCTCTGACTCCTGAGTGCTGGGGTTCCAAGTGGGCTGTTAACCCTGCCTAGCATTTTTGTGGGTGCATGCTGGGGATCAGAGCTCTGGTCCTCACACTTGTGCAGTGCTGCGAGCCGTAAGGATGTGTAATAGAGATTCAGCTGTGTATAATAAAGCTACACCTAGAAAGGTCAAGGAATCCTTCTAGAGGGAAGCCATTTATCAAGGAATATTTGGTGTTATTCAGCTTTTAATATTCAGCTGCTTCTTGCTATGAATTTCTTGTGCACTCATATACTACTAGGCCATAACAGCAAACAGTATAAGCTTCTTAGACCTAACTGCTCATCTGAACTAGGTACACCCTTATAGAGACAATGCCTATCTCCTAAGCCTAGGAGATGGGCAGATGTGCAGACGCATAGCTTTGTTTCTTGTGCAAATGAAGCTCAGACCTTCCTTCCCCAGACAGGCCAAATGGCATTCCAGAGCAATTGACTCAGAACAAAAGAGTTTTTTGCATAACGAGGTGTAGTAAAGTCTGGGGCAGGATTCCTGACTCCTTAGGGTTAGGGTTAGGGTTAGGGTTAGGGTTAGAGTCGCATGGCAGGAGAAGGAACAAGGCAGAACTTTTGGAGAGAGTAGGAATCAGGTCAGGAGAGTAGGAGAGGAAGGAACAGAGGACGAAAATGACATCGATAGCAGAAGAGCTCAGTTATTTCTATGAGAGGACCAGGAAAAGAAGGAACAGAGAGGAGCTGGGTGTGAGGATGGAACTGAAGCTGTGTAGATACAATTTCGTCTTAGAGAAATAAAGTAAATGGATGAAAGAACACAGTGTACATAGATTCTTTTCCCTCAGAATACCCCCACGCCGGCCATAGCGTCTTCCCCAGGACCCTGTGAGAAATCTACTCAGGGCAGGCCCCTGGGAAAATTTCAATAGTGCAGCAAGCGCTTTCTCCCCTAAGCCATCTCCTCAGCCCGCCCTCCCCAGTATATACAGATGAGGAGGCATGGCGGAAACGCCAGAGAGGATGAGGCAGAAATGTCAGGCCTGTGTTGAGGATGCAGTGGGCAGTGGCTGTGACCTCCCAACTTCTTCCCCTGATGCCAGAATAAGAAAAACAGGTTAGTCGAGTATTGATGACAGGCAGACAGCCGGCAATGGAGGCGCAGCTGGGAACCACATGGAAAGGGCATCCGGAAATGCTCTGGTTGGCCCTACGATGCCTCGCCTCAAAAGAAGCCTCATAATGCGTGGGCTGAATGTTCTGGAACAGCCAACAGTGCGAGCATTTTGACTTAACAAAAAACGGCCGCTTGGGGATTCTCACCCCAAGAGTGCATTGCCATCATTGTGGAGCCGTCATGTGCTGCCAGTCACCAAAGCCACGGTGGCTGTGACTCTAATAAACACCTGACACTTTAACTCCTGCTGTGGATAAGGGTCACAGCTGTGAGGCTCGGGAGCATTCTGACCTGTCCGGGTGTTTTGACGCCGGTTCTTCCATGGCACCTTCATCATTGTACCCACTGCCCTTCCCAGCCCAGCACATGGGCACTAACACTTAGGGTCTGGATAGATAGTGCACCCTGTGTGCCCAGCAGGTCTGTGTGCCCAGATTCTCCCCTAGGCTGCAGGAAGTTGAGTTAGGGCTTAGAGAACTCAATAGAAGATAAGAAACTGGGCCCTGGTTTTACAGAACAAATGTTAGTGTCCTTTTATTTCACAGCTCTCACGCTTCAGATCTGATCCCAGCTCCCTAGGGAATGCCATCTGATTGGCCACACTGTCTCCGGGAGACCAGCTCCAAGGGCTGGGGCTCAAAGCGATCCTCACCTTTGCAGGAAATGCTCATACTTGCGCCTGTAGGCAAAGCCCGCCCTCCGCACACGCAGGTGCTCCATTAGTCCCAAGTACTTGATCTGATGGCTGATGAGGAAGTCGTCAAACTTGCCTTTGGAGAAATAAAAGAGAAGAGTGACGGAAAAGCTCCCTCAGCAGAACTAAACCAAGGCTCCAGGCTGGGTCTAGCCACGGAAACCTGTTATCAGGCCTCAGCTGTGTTTCTTAGGTGGAGGGAGTTGGTAGGGAATTCTAGTTTCTCCTGATAAAACAACCCCGAGGTCTGCTAACACAGCCCGGAATCTCACGTGGTAACAACTGGCTGAAGGTGACTGTCACCTCTCTAGGGAGAACACATTCCAGGCCCCATCACCTTACGTGTGTTCCATCCCGAGCTCTGGGCTCAGGGAATGTGACTCACTGGGCTCCTTCCTCTCGTTGGGCTTGATGCAGCGGATGTACGAAGGCTCCTTGGAGATGAGAAGTTCCAGGAGACTACTCAGGCTGTTCTTAAACTGAGTCCCCACCTGTGTGGTGAGAACACACCAAGTACACATCCTGCTTCTGGCTGAACTCTGGAGACAGAGCACACGTGAGACTCCAGCCCCCAGGCCTGAACTCTGCCTATTAATTTTGCCCATGGAATGGAGGCTGTGGATGCCCTGTTCTGGGAAGGTCAGTTCCCATTGCTGGGGGGCTTTCCAGACAAGAGCCACTGGCTTCTAAGGGACATGAAGATTTTCCTAACTAAGAGAGAGTGGATGAAACACAGAAATGTGGAGAGAGAGGCCGGGGATGTTGCTCAGGGAGAGTGCTGTGCCTGGGAAGCTAGGTTCCCTGCTCAGGCGAGCATCCACCCAGCCTCCTCACCCAGGAGCATAGCCACAGTGTAATGACTGGGGTCTGAGATGTCCCTCAAAGGCCCATGTCCTAAAGCCATGGGTCCTGTGCAGCAGCTTTGACAGTGATTGGAGATCTCCAACTTCACTGAAAGACAGATTCAGAGCTCGTGGGTGCTGGGGTTGGTTGGGTCTTTTGGAGGAGCATGGGTTCTTTAAAAGACGGGGCCTCGTCAGAGGAAATAAGTCACTGAAGTTGTCTTTTGAAGGATACATTTTCCCCCAATCCTTTTTGTGTGCTCCACATACCTTCCCTGCCGTAGTGTGCCATGCCACCCACAACAAGAGGTGTGCCATGCCACCCACAACAAGAGGCCGTGGGAGTGCAATCTCTAAAGATGGAACCGAATCAACTTTTAAGCTGTTTTCCTCAAGGATTTTGTCGGGGGGGGGGGGGGGGGGCGGGGATATGCAGACACCTCACGGAGCCAGCCACCACTGGGTCCAGTCCCCTCTGTCTCCTCCCCCAGGTCTCCTAAGTCCCTTCTTTATCTGGTGATATTTCCTCACATTCTCTCCCTTCCAGACTGTAAGCCCCTTGAGGGCAGGGAACTCCCAGCCCAGCATAGTGAATGTCTGCAACGGGATGAACTGATACAAAGCTTACACACACGTTTTGTAGTTATCTGTTAACAGAAAGGGGAGAGAGGGTGGCTTCAGAGGGCCAGGTATGGTGTGGTCACTGTCCCCTGTGACTTTTGTTCCCTTGCCAAATTCACACCAGCCTCTCTCTGGGCTCACCGTGGGTGGCCGCCTCCGGTTTTCAAGCTCGGCCACCAGGAAACACTCCCTCAGGATGCTGTTCTTGGACCTGCACAGCACCTGTGTGAAGAGGGCCAGCCTTGAGCTTGCTGCTCTGGGAATCGCTAGAGGCCTGGAGGCAATGGAGCCACAGGCTCGTGGGGCTCTTGGAGACATTCCTCACTATAATAGAGTGGGAAGAAGGACAAATGGGGAGAGGGGCTGGGGCTGGGGGTCGGCTCGCCTCTGCACGTGAGACCCTGGGTTCCCCGCTCGACATCGCCAAAGAGCACACTAGGAGCAGATGTTCAGATGCTGCAGCCCTTGCCTGTGGACTTGTGGATGTATCTAGTTTTCTCTGACATGATGACGCAAGCGTTGTCCCCAACCCACCTTAGTGCAATGGAACAAACCAACCTATGGACAGTCAGTAAGAGGGGTGGGAGTGAGGGACTGCCAAGGTGCAGTGCAGGGGGAGGAAACGGGGGTGGGGGGGGGTGTCACACAGCCTGGCCTCAGCCATCTGGGGGGGGGGGGGGGACTGAGAAACCGGCAGATACTGGCTTTCAGGGGACAGACATGGAGGCATAAAGCCAGACACTAGGCTCTGCATTATCTGGTCCTGCTCCATCAGTTTTCAGAATCATCTGTTATAAGGAAAGTGCACGCCCCTTCTGTTCTTGTTTGCAGATGGTGCCTGGTGCCTTGCACATGCTCAGTCCGAGCCCCAGCCTGTCTCTGTGTCCTGTTTTCCACCTCTTCTCATCTTTGACTCTTTTTTTTTTTTTTTTTTTTTTTCTTTTAGACAGTTTCACTAGATTGCCCAGGCTGGCCTTAAACTCAAGATCCTCCCATCCCCCGCCCCTTGAGTGCTGGGGTTACTGGTTGGTGTGTGCCACCACATCTGGAAGAAGTCCTTAATTTAATAAAATTAAAACTATACTTATACTTTTTTTGTTTGTTTAGTTTTTCAAGACAGTTTCTCTGTGTAGCCCTGGCTGTCCTGGAACTCATTCTGTAGACCAAGCTGGCCTTGAATTCACAGAAATCCGCCTGCTGGGATTAAAGGCGTGTGCCATTACCATCCAGCTGTATTTAAAGAACTTAAAAAGATAAATGCGTCTGACACTTCGGATTCACCTCTTGGGAGAAGCAAGCCAGTCAGCAGCTTTCATCCATAGCTCCTGCCTCTGCTCCTGCTTCAGTTCCTGCCCTGACTTCTCCCAGAGATCCACTGTGATCAGGAAGTATGAGCCAAATAAACCCTTTCCTCTGCAAGTTGCTTTTGGTTATGGTGTTTATCACAGCAATAGAAAGCTAAGTAGAACACCTACACTTCCGGAAGTAACCCCCTACCAATCATGCTCTGTGAATGAGCCCAATAAACTAATTTCCCAAGTTGAAAAAAAAAAAAAAGAGTATACAAAAAATGTGCTTGTATTTATCTAATAGAATGTCACTCAGCCTTAAAACAGGAAATTCTCTGTTGGTTTTCTTAGACAGGGTCTGGTGTAGTCCTGGCTGGCTGAGAACTCCCTGTGTAGCTGAGGAGGACTTCAAACTCCTGGTCCTCTTGCCTCTGCCTCCCAAGTGCTAGGGAGGATTACAGACTGCCCATAGTCCCAGCTTAGGACATAATGCATGGATAAGAAAGTTCCAGAAATCCAAGAGCTGCCATTGATTTCTGTCATAGGCTAAGCCCTCACCATTAAAACTATGTGGGATGAAGATTCAAACTGACCTCCTTCAGGTGTCTGTAAAGCAGGTCGTTGTTTTTCTCCAAGAATCCTGTTTTAAAAAAAAAAAAAAAAGTCCCAGTCAATTCGATGCCACACTGACTGATCGCTAAGACAGATCTGATGGTGTCTGAGGTTGCATGGGCTTTCCCAGCCCTCTCAATACTGAGACAGGGGCTGGGTCCCAGCAGTAAGCTGTGAGCTGTGCTGTGTGTTAAGCATGGAGCACCACCCAGGCCTCAACTCACGCTAGGAGCACATCCCTTAACTGTAACAATATATATCAGACAGAGCCAGACATCGTGGGGGACACACACACCCCTGCATACTCTCAGATCCAGATATCCTGGGAACACCACTATAGTGGTATTCTATTTGTACTGAAATGTGATTTTATTTGTATGTTAATAAATAAAGTTGCCTAGGGGTCAGAGCTATCAGCAAGCCATAGCGAAAGCCAGGGCGGTGGTGGTGCACGCCTTTAATCCTAGCACTCGGCAGGCAAAACTAGGTAGATCTCTGTGTGTTCAAGGATACAGCCAGCAGTGGAGACACACGCCCTTAATCTCAATACCAACCATAGAAGACTTGGAGGTCTGTACAGAGAGGCAGTGACGAGGCAGTCACATAGTTGGGTTTACAACCAATGAGAAGGAAGAACGAGAACTCTTATTTAAAGGCGAACGCACAGGAAGTAGTCCCTTTTCGGAGAGGTCTCTTGGCGGGAGAGGCTAGCTGGCGGAAGGCGGGTAAGACTCTTAGCTCTGACCTCTTTGGCTTTCATCTTTACATTGGCTCTGTGTCTCTTATTTAATAAGGCAGCTGGTTACATCTACACACCACCTCCACATACCCCCAGACAGAGCCAGGCATTCTGGGGAGACACCCTCCCTATATAATTCTAGAGTGCCAGATACTCTAGGGAACAACTTCCCAGGTTGAGAGCCAGGTCCTCAGAGGGAATTTACAGCAGGCTGGTGTGTGATGTGTGGCCCTGAGCCTAAGTGATTCAGTAGCAATGACCTATGTATGACCCACAGAAACAGGGAGGGTGCTGAGCCCCAGGGTGGCCAGCTGAGACTATGTGTCTTAGGAAAATCAACCCCACTAAGAAAGGCAAACTCCAGTGGTGTCCTTTTCCACATCCTAGTTGGTTTTTTTGGATTCATTTGTTTGTTGAGACAGAGTCCTACCACGCACCTCTAGCTGACCTGGAACTCGCTACATAGACCAGGCTGGCCTCGAACTTACAGAGATCTGCCTGCCTCTGCCTCCAGAGTGCTGGGATTAAAGGTGTAAGTCGTCATGTCAGGCCTTTCTCCCTTGATTTTTTAATTTTTTGTAAGCTGGGTCTCTTATAGCCTAGGTTGGCATCCAGCTCATTATGTAGCTGAACCTCCTGCCTCTACCCAACAAGCATTGAGATTATAGGCATTTATCAGCATGCCTGGTTTACACAGTGCTAAAGACTGAACCCAGAGCTTAACACATGCTAGGCCACTACTCTACCCACTGAGCCACACCTCCAGCCTGACATCTTTACTTGTATCATTCAAAAACTGGCCTTAAGTGGTACACTCAGGAGTCGTAACACATGACTTTGATTCCAACCTTCCCCAGGCTGAGACAGGCAAATCCCTGCAAGTTCCAGGCTAGCTAGGATTATACAGTTAGACCGTGTCTCAAAAACAAACAAAAACCTTCATTGGTTTATGGCTAACCCAGGGATTGCACGATGTAAGTAAAACCAGCCACAAATGGATGGGCATCAAAAAGCCACATAGAAAATGACTGATAAGCAGCTTCTCAGATGGTGATTGTGAGTTCTCAAAACGATCTTTTTTTTTTTTTTTTTTTTTTTTTTTTTTGGTTTTTCGGGCTGGGGTTTCTCTGTGTAGCTTTGTGCCTTTCCTGGAACTTGCTTTGGAGACCAGGCTGGCCTCAAACTCACAGAGATCCTCCTGCCTCTGCCTCCCGAGTACTGGGATTAAAGGCGTGCGCCACCACCGCCCGGCGAGCCTTTTTATTCTGGTAAAACGCAAGATTCACCACATTGTGGGTCTCAGTGGGCGATGACTCCAGGTGACCTGAGTTTGGATCCTCAGCACCCATGTAAAATCCAGGGGTGGTGGCACAAGCCTGTAATCCTAGGACTGAATGAGCAGTGAGCTCCAGGGTCAGTGAGAGCTTGTCTTAAAAAACGAGGTGGAAGGTGGTTAAGGACCCCTGATGACCTCCTCCGGCCTCCACACATGCACACACCCACATGGACACATACACAAAAAGAGACCACGGTAACTAAGTGCACAGTTCAGCAGCTTTAAGGCCACCCACATAGCCATCACCACCTGGGACTTTGTGAATGTCCCAAGGCAAAAACCCTGTACCTGGAACTAGCCGCTCCCCGGACCGTTGTGTCGCTGTGGAGTCGATTCCTGTAGACCCCTCACTTGGGCCACACTTTGTGACCGGCTTCTTCTCTTTTGCATCTTGTTCCGGGTCAGAATCTCCCTCCTGTCTAAGGCTGAGCTAAGTTCCATTGTGTATCCAGCGTGTTACATTGTTATTTGTCTATGCCTGTGGCTTCCGGCGTGTTACATTGCTATTTGTCTAAGCCTGCGGCTTCCAGCTCCTGGCTATAGTGAATGCTGCTGCCTCATATCTGGGTGGACAAATGCATCTGCACCATGTACCCCCAATTCTTTTACCCCTACACCCAGAAATGGTCAAAGCTTGCTTTTAATAGAACCTGTAGCTCAGGCAGAACTAAGAAGCCCAGTGCAGTTCCTGGCTCTGAGACTCCAGGAGACTCCATGAAGTGCTGTGAGCTCAGGGGGACAATGGCATTCCTCACACCAAACCTGGGACTGTGCCTGCCCCGGGGGTAAACCCAGAGGATGTGAGTGAGGCCAAGACTCCAGTGTTCGTCACACAGATGAAAATACACAACGCAGAGGAGCATGTGTTCCAACCTTTGTAGGCGGATATTAAGGCATCTCTCAGAAGTACTGACAGGAAGTGTGGATCTTAAGATCGCCTGGGGGGGGGGGCTAGGAACAGAAAGTGACTTCCCTTCCATCTATGCGCCCTGTGCGCCCTGTACCAGAGCTGGTTTCTAGCCTCACCTGACTGTCACTTTAATTCTGTAAACAAGATCAGGAGTCATCACAGAGCCAGCCTATTCTTTTAAAAAATGTTCTTGATGCTGCTTTGCATTTATTTAAGAGAGAAGAAAACTTAAAATGTATTCTGTTTCTTTAAAAAGGTTTGGTTTTTTTTTTGAGACATGGTTTCTCTGTGTAACTTTGTTATCCAGAGAAAGGAATATTACTCAGCAGTGAAAAACAATGGCAACATGGAAGAACCTTGAAACATTACGCTACATGAGGGAAGTCAGACTCCGAAAGACCACACGTGTGATTCTCCAGTGCATGACAGGAAGGCCGTGGACTTAGAAAGTATGTTACTTAATTCTCTAGTACTGTGTGGGAGGGGCAGAGGGCGTGGGAAAGGGCAGTGTGTCCAAAATGAAATTGAGAGTACAGTTACACAACTCTGGAATACACTAAAACCCTCGAGTTGCACACGTAAATGAACTACGCGGTGTATGAATACTTAGTTTTTAAAAATTGGTGGTTATATCTAAAATAATAAAACAAGGAAGGCCTTTCGTGTGGCATGCTTGAATGCAACACTAAGGAACTTTGGGGTGGCCACAGATAGTAAATCCTTGGAGGACTTGGTGACCAGCGTGCACCTGCGTGGCTGTGACTCGCAACCTCCGCCACTCACCTTTGGTACTGTAGGTGACCTCCCCCGCATAGTGCAGAAGGCGGAACTCCAGCCAGCCAATCCTCTTCCAGCCCTTTGGACCAGCCAGCTTCCTGCTGCAAGACACAAACAAGCCACTGGACCCTTTCTCCACTGCGGCAAGAATGACAGAGACATCCTGGGCCAGCTGCTCAGGGACATTGCCGGCAGCATTGAAGCTGACTCCATGGAGGCTCCCAGTGAGCCTCGCTCCCTGTGTCTGGCTGTGTATCAGTCGTCACACTTAGAGCCTCCCTTCACACCTCAGCTAGTGAGGAAGAAAAACATGCCTGTAAGAAACATTCAAGTTCTGCTTTTTAATCAAGTAACCTGGCGCGGGGGGCCTGACCCTGTAGAATACTTACCCGGCAAGCACGAAGCCTTGGGCTCCCTCAACAATGATGCAGGGGTTCGGGGTTATTTTTTAATTTTGTGTCGATGGGTGTTTTGCCTGATGTATGTCTGTGCACTGCGTTTGTGCCTGGGGCCTGTTGAGGCCAGAAGACGGCGTTGGATGGCCTGGAACTGGAGTTAGAGACAGGGAACCAAATCCAGGTCCCCTGGAAGAGCAACAAGTGCTCTCAACCTCTTCAGCCCCATTTTTTAAAAATAATAATTTTAAAAAAAGAGGTTGGGTGTGGTACCACACAACTTTTTTTTTGAGTGGGGGGTTTCAAGACAGGGTTTCTCTGTAGCTTTGCTCCTTTCCTGGATCTCGCTCTGTAGCCCAGGCTGGCCTCAAACTCACAAAGATCCGCCTGCCTCTGCCTCCTGAGTGCTGGGATTAAAGGCGTGCGCCACCACTGCCCAGCGGTAGCACACACCTTTAATCCCAGTACTCAGGAGGCAGGAGGATCTTTGTGAGTTTGAGGCCAACCTGGTCAGCATAGTAAGCTTCAGGCCAGCCAAGGCTACATAGTGAGACCCTGTCTCAAAAATACGGAAGAAGGAAAAGGAGGAGGAGGGGATCCAGTGAGATGGTTCAGTGGGTAAAGGTGCTTGCCACCAAGTCTGATGACCTGAGTTTGAACCCAGGGACCCGCCTAGTGGAAGGAGAGAACTGACTTCCCCAAGTTGTCCTCTGACCCCTACACAATGTGGTAAGTGTGTTCACGGGCATGCTCACACACACAAATAAGTTAATATATATATATATTTTCAAAAGGTTTGGTAAATAGTTCATTTGGCAAAATGCTTGCTATACAAGCATGAGACCTGAGTTTGATTTCCAGAACCCAGGTTTAAAAAAAAAAAAAAAAAAAAAAAAAGCCAAGCTGGATGGTGTGAACCTGTAACCCCAGCCCTGGGGAGTTGGAGACAAGCTGGTCCCTGGAGCTCACAGGCCAGTCAGCCTCGCCTAATGGACGGACCCTAGTCTCAGTGAGAGGCCACTTGTGACTGTACTCAGTCCGTTGGCCATGCTCACTTCATTTACATATACAGCTTCATCCACTTGTCTCTCGGGTCTGACAGGTTTACTGCGGATGACAACTTCTGTGGACACTCACAGAGCTGCTGCGTAGGTGTGGTGAGACCCCACTTTGCAGAAGTGAGGCTCAAATGCAGAAGAGGTTACTCACCTCCGCTTTGCCCACTCAGTCCACGGCCACGCTGGGACAAGGACTCAAAGCCAGGTTTTTGTTTTGTTTTGTTTGTTGGTGCTGGGGAATGAATCCAGGTCTCTGACTGACCAGGAACTTGTTACATAAACCAAGCTGGCCTTGAACTCAGAGATCCTCCTACCTCCGCCTCCCAAGTTTGGGTTTAAGGGAATGCCTAACTCCTGGTTCTAGACCCTGTTTACATTTTTCTCTTATTTGTCTCAAAGACTAAGTTAGAATTTGAATTTCCTTTCTGAGTCATTGTGAATGCTTTTGACTGGCATGGGGTTTACGTATAAATGTGAACATCCAGGGGCTGTAGAGATGACTCAGTGGTTCCCAGCACCTACATAGGATGGCTCACAACCGCCCATAACTCCAACATGTGTGCACATGCATTTGTATGCATGCATGCATGCATGCGTGCGTGCGCGCGCGCACACACTCCCTGCTGCGCATTCACACTATTTTAGACACAAATCATTTTTCATTTTTATTTTGCCAGTACTGGAATGAAGCCCGGGGCTTTGCATATGCTGGGTTGAGCTACAGCCGCATCCTCAGGGTTTTCTCATTTGTTTCTCCATTTTAAGGTCTTTCAGTGTGGCCCAGGCTGGCCTGAACTCCTGATTCCCTGTCTCAGCCTCCCAAGCACTGGAATGGTAGGGCTGTATCCCTGCATCTGGCGGTCGCTACTGTCCCTAAATTGTTCAGAAGGACCATCTCACACCTGCACCACACATGAAATGTAACCACCGCCGAACAAAGCGGGACAGACGCTCTACACTTGGAGTTCCCGTCAGTCCGATTTCTACTAACAAGGGCAGGCTGGCAAATGAGCCGGCTTTCAGGAGGCTACTTTTGTGTATGAGGTCACTGTGCTGTGTGTATGCGTGTGTGCGGTGTGGGTGAACATATGTACATGGTCGGCACAAAGAGACCCGAGGAGGACAGACACTGCTGTCCTTCTCTGTCACCCCTACGCCTTATTCTTTTAGGTAGGCTGATAGCCAGCAGGCTCTGGCAATTGTCCCTCCATAGCCCTGGGGTTACGGATGAGTGCAGCCATGCCCAGCTTTTTATGTGAGTGCTGGGATCCAAACTCAGGTCCTCATGCTTGCCCAGCAAATGTTCTCAGCCACCGAGCCATCTCTACAGCCCCAAAGTACTTGTGCTTGGACACAGGTCCAAGAGAGACGCCACAGCCCCCTCCCCGTGGGCCAGCTCCCCAGATGAAGTACGCACGTTTGGAAGTGCGCATGCTTGCCCACTTTCTCTTCCAGCTTCTCCAGGAAACTCAAGTCTGTAGCGGGACCTGGACGGATGCATTCTTCATCCTTTCAAAGGAAAAGACACCTCAGCTGCGCACCGTGGCACATGCCGGCCCAAAGCTAAGTGCGTTTTCTCCAGCAGTGTTTGAAGGTTCTAGATTCAATTCCTGTCACCTCGCATGAGACCAGGTGCACCTCTGTGAGGAAGGGGTCACCCACCACCTGTCCTTGGAACCTGGGCTGGCTGAAGGAGCCTCCGCCCCAGAGAGACTGGAAATGCCACACAGTGACTCTCCTGCATCTGGGTTGTCCAGTTTCCTTCCCCATGCCCCTCCTAGCCTTTCCTTTCCAGGCGGGGCTTTGCTGTGTATCCAGGCTGCCTCCAGCTCCTGCTTTAGCCTTACCAGGGCCGAGAGCATATGCGCTCCACCAGCACAGGGTCCAACCTGTGTCTGTCTGTCCATCCGTCTGCCCTTCCTTCCTTTCTTCCTTCCTTTCTTCTTTCCTTCCTTCCTCTCTCCCTCCCTCCCCCTCCCCCCTTCCCTCTCCTTTCTCTTCTCCCTTGCCTCTAGTTGGGATCTTGCCATGTAGCTTGGAGTGGTCTCAAACTCAATCCTCCTGCCTCAGCCTCCTGAGTGTTGGAACGACAGGCATGTACCACCACACCCCAGTCTGACCCATTTTTCTGTCCCTCCTTCCTCCCTCACCCCTTAGTTAGTGTCTTAATATGTAGTTCAGGCTGGCCTCAAGCTCATGATTCTGGAATGCTGGGATGGCAGGCAGGCCCCACCATGTCTTGCTCTGGCCATAGTTTTGGACTTCCCGAAGACACTCACGGTTGCCGTGGCAGCTTATGTAAACACTCTGAACTGGTTGTCAAGGGTTAAGAAGAACCTCACGCACCATGCAGAGGCCTCATGGAGTGAAAGCGGCTGAACCTGAGCTAGCACATTTCTCAATCCCGGTGTGTGTGGTTCCTCAGCAATGATACTACTTCACTGGCTATTGTAAGCACTCGCCTGTACACACACACACACACACACACACACACACACACAC
>CABHPR010157121.1:0-21339 GCA_902168415.1 Peromyscus melanophrys | reverse complement strand
GTGGGAAGAATATTAATTGTAATATTGGGCAGTAAATATTGTGTCCTTTTCCCATTGCTTCATTAGTTATACATTAGTTTCTTATCCTACTGGATATTTGATACACCGAAATTTCAACAAAATTTAGTGTGCTTAGGGTTTCCATGAAGGATTAAGATGGAAGAAACAGTTTAGTTGGTCAGCTGGCTAATCCCAGATAACTAGTGTTATCATTTTTATATTAAATAATTGCCAAAGAACACACATAAGTAAATAAAAGGGGGGGGCAACCCTCAGAACAGCAAGACAAAAGCATAGTCTCCACAGAGGGGCCCCTGAGTTGGCTGGTGATCGCTGGGGGACAGGGAGGTGAATTGGTCTGGCTCTTTATGGACTCTTGTAGAAGGACCGATGGGGGATTTGGTGGTGTTGCTCTTCTGAAAAATAAGCCAAGACACACAAGTTGGAAATGCCAGAATTTGCATGTCATATTCTACACTCACAAGACTCTTGTTGTCTTTTCTGAAAAAACAATAGGACAGAAGTTCAGACTTAGAACTGGAGATTTTTTAATCCCACCCAAACGAACAGGGTTGCCCCACTGGGCTTTCGGGCAAGGAGGAAGGAGGAAGGAGAGGACCTCCTTGACTTGGAAGAGCATGTGCGAGTCTGGACTCCAGTCACTTCAGAGGGTGGCTGGAGGCACTAGTCCATCCTCAACGTTCTTTCCTAGAAAGGGGAAAAGCTGGATCCTGTGCCCCACACCAGTGTTTATTTCCTTCTGAACCCTGAAGACAAAAATTCAAATACACAGAGGCCTCTGAGAGGATTCTCAGACACAAGACTCTCTCTGATATGTGATATCTTCCCTCGGGAGCACAGGGGGAGTGGTGAAGGGGAGGGGGATAGAAAAACAAACCCGACCACTTTCCCCTAATGCTGGTGTGAAAGAAAAAAGCAGGCCTGAGAGCTTCTCCAGGCTTCCAGGGATCAAACAGGTCTGACCGCGCATGCATTTCCCCTTCCCAACCCCGAGGTTTATTAAGAGCCCACAGGACACCAGTACACCTCCTCCAGGGAGCCCAGGCACCTCCTTGCACAGTGGGATAACAATGGCTAGCGCTGCTCAGTGCGCATGAGTCCAGGCTGGAGCCTGTGCTCAGTGCACATGAGTCCAGGCTGGAGCCTGGCCTTCTGCGCATGCTCACTCTTCAGGTGCCTCCCAGAAGGAATCCCATGACCAAGAAAAAGTTAGAGGCTGGTGAGTTCTTTGTATCTTCCACATGGATAAATATCACTGTGACTTTGTTTCCTGAAGATGAGCTAACCCATTTATAATCGGTGAAAATGAGTGTTCTGATGGTGTACCTTCAAGACAGACTTCGCATTCCATTCTGTTGTAGGCATTGAGATTTTAATCTCTTTAGACATTTTGTTGCACCGGTTATCTCAATGGTGCAGCAGACCGAATGCTGGATGGATGTAATTGCCGATGGTAGACACGCACACTCCCATCCGCCTTCCTTCCAGGTATGATCTAACCCTCAGCGGACTGAGCTGTCCCGTCAAAGCTCTAATACCCGCGGAAGTAATTCAAGTGAAGTGACGTCACAAGGGTGGGGCCCCAAGCCAACAGAACAGCCGATCCTATAAGAAGAGCTGGCTGGCTCAGTGGGTAAAGCGCTTGCCTTGCAAGTGTAAGAACCACAGTTGGGTCCACAAAACCTTGTAAAAAAAAAAAAAAAAAGTCCAGGAGTGGTTACACAAGTTTTTAATCCCAGCACTGAGGAGGCAGAGACAGGCAGATCCCGGGGAGGGGGGCGGGGCTTGCTGGCCTGCCAGTCTAGCCTACTTGGTAAATTCTAGGCCAGTGAGAGACCTCATTTCAAAGGGGGAGGGTGGGGAGTCAGATTCCCCCCGAACTGGAGTTATAGACGGCTGTGAGCCGCCTTGTGGGTGCTGGGAATTGAACTTGGGTCCTCAGCAACAGCAACAGGCAATGTTAACCGCTAAGCCAATTCTCCAGCCCCCCAGTACGTATTAACATATCACACAAGCTTGGGAAATAAAGCTGTACAAGGTGTAATTTCCATCCCCAAAGTTTCAGAATGTTGTAGGCAAAGACATCTACGTGGCGAGCTGACTCGAGAGTGCCGCTTAAATGTCAGGCTGCTGCTCTGCGCGCTGTAGGCTAATTCCTCACCACCTTCATTAGGCACGGACACTATTGTTTCCAACGAACAAGAACAACATAGCATCTTTAGGTGATAAATCTATTCTGACTATGGTTCCTCCTCCTTCAACTCCACCCAGATCCTCCCCATCTCCCCACCCATCCAAATCCATATCCTTTCTTGCCCCCCTCTCATTAGAAAACAAGCAAGAAACTATTAAAGAAGAAGATTAAAGAAAAATCTGAACAGGACAAAACAAGAAAAACAGAGAGCCAGAGAACAACCACATGAAACGTACAGCACAGAGAACATACGTTGGTTAACACAGGAACCTCATAAAAACACAAAATCAGAAACCACAATATATAAGCAAAAGACCTGTAGGGCAGGAAAAAAAAAAAAGAATGTGAATGAAGGCAGTCAAATTTGAGAGTCTGTCTCCTCAATTACTAGATGACACTGCCAGGTATGTTGTTTGTATCACAGATGGGTGGATTTTGAGAGTTTGGGACATGAACCTGAGGGCTGTGGGGAGGGGGACTGTCTTAGAGTAAACCTACTTACTATGAATTTTCCACTGTATAAAAGAAACTGAGATCTGGAAAAAAAGATCATCCTGGGTCACTCAGTCCCTAGTTTTGACCCTGAACTGGCGTCAGAAATCCCGGAAGAAGGGCTGACAGTCTCACCCCAAGGCTTGCAATTCCACAGGACTGGGGTGGGCACTCCAGAACTGCTAACAAATTCCCAGAAGGCTGATGCACCCATAGTCCTAGGGATGCACTCTGAGAACCAACCCAGTCAGTGGCATCATTCTGATAGATGGTAGATGCCAGCCATGCTCATGGGGAGGGGACAGCTGAGCAGAATGTACTTTCAAGAGCCAGCCTACATCAGCATAGTTACCGCTCTCATAGGTGAGATACATGGGACATCGCCTTCTGGTCCTCCATCCCTTGATCCACTCTAACACTGGCCCTTCACAAGACTCTCTGTCTCTTCCCCAGCATGCAGTTTACATGAAACAATAAAAACCCGCTCACTGTCAAGGATAAATATTATTCTCACTGGGAGCTATTTATCAAAACTTGTGATCTAAAATTTGGCTCTATCAATGCTAAACATAAGAGTCAGCAGAACTAGCAGGGGCCATGGAGATATGCCAGTATCCATCCTCAGAAGGGGAGGAAAATTAGACAGTTTCAAAGTTTTCATTTATTTACATTATAAATCAAAAGGATTTTTTTTTTTTTGCTTATTTGCTTAGCTGTGAAGGTCCATTGCCTTCATTAAGATCTCTAATAAAGTATTATAAAAACAGAAATATTTTAATTATTGTTTAAGCTTGTGACACTTAACCTTGTTTAGTTTACTGTGGCCTTGAGGAGTGTTCTGAGGTTTCAGCGACTTAATGAGTATAAGGTATACTAAGCCTGGTACAAAAGAAGTACTCAGAATGTCACCAGGGTTTGAGTATTTTCATGGGTGAGTCGGGAGGAGCCAAATGGAATGAATCTGGTTGGGTAGACAACTTCATAATCTCAAGCCTCTCCTCCCCTGAGGTGAAGGGATTTAGAGAGCAGCATCCCAGAATATTCATGGATCACCAACACCTACCAGGTAGTTATCTGCCGCACAGAAGACTGAATACATGCTAGTCATTTTGTATTGAGTCACAGCATCTTTTCTTGAGTATCTGCCAGGCACCAAAGTCCCCAGGAGAGAGTTCTAGAGAATAGTTTCTGACTAATACCTTTTATTTTTAAATAAGCATAAATCCAGAGGGAAACATGCCCCCTCACTCCAAACCAAAGAAAACAAAAAAAAATATCATCTGATATTACTTTGAAATGTACCATTGTACCAGCTACAGGAAAAAGATTGCCCCAAATACACTTAATTTTTTTGGGCACGGGGAGGGGGGGGGAGAGGGGGACAGAGACTGATCTTGATAATAATGATCAAATCATACTCAGGTAAATTTGTTTTCAAGACATCTCTAAGTACAAGGGTGGCCAGTGAAAATACTTCATTCTCTCGAAGAACCGAACCCAAGATCTGGCACGTGGATCTAGACTCATCTATTCCCACCCCCACTCCCACATAATTGTCAGGGAAACACAGATAAAAGGCCTTAGAACTCTGTATATTGTTTTACTTCTAATGGTATTTATAGGTGCTTGTATGCTGTTACACTCCCCAAATAATCTCCAGCAATTACCATTACTGTATTTACTGTACAGTTTTTCAACCCATTTGTTAAAATTATATGACATGCTTCCTGAAGCATATTCTGATTTCCTGTGTGTGTGTGTGTGTGTGTGTGTGTGTGTGTGTGTGTGTGTGTGTGGTGGAATATTTGTTTAACTATGTAAAGATGTGTTGTATTTGTTTATGTTGCAAAATATTTAACTGTGCACAGATATGTTGTGTTTGTTTAACTATGTAAAGATGAGCTGCATTTGTTTAATTATGTAAAGGTGTGTTGCTGTTTTACCTTGCCTCCCTAAGGCACCTGATTGGTCTAATGAAAAGCTGAATGGCCAATAGCGAGGGAGGAGGTATAGGCAGGACTTCCGGGCAGGGAGAGTCAGTAGGAGGAGAAAATTTAGGATCAGGAAAGAAAGAAAGAGATGACAGGGAGATGCTAGGGGCCAACCAGACAGAGAGGAAGCAGGAAAGTAGGACATACAGAATGAAAGAAAGGTAAAAAGCTCTGAGGCAAAATGTAGATGAATACAAACAGGTTAAATTAAGTTAAAAGAGCTAGTGGGACAAATCTAAGCTAAGACCAAGCATTCATAATTAATATGTCTCTGTGTCTTTATGTGGGAGCTGATGATGTCCCAAAGAAAATGCTAACTCTCTCTCTGTCTCTGTGTGTGTGTGTGTGTGTGTGTGTGTGTGTGTGTGTGTGTGCATTTGTGTGTGTATATATGGGAATAATAAAACTGAAATAAATAAGATTTCACTGTATGTCTTGTTTTCATAATATATAGTCAGTTTAAAAATCAAATCATTAATATGCTAATGATTTCTTAACACACATCACTGACATAATATGATCAAAATTGATGGCTTTGATGATAAGGTTACTTGCAATTGAGTTTCAATTTCTCTAGGCACTAAAACAGAATCTATATGAGAATTTGATTCTGAAACAATAAGTATTCTTAGAAACAATTTATAAATTCAAAAGTGGATATGATAACAAAATTCCTGTTACTGAAATTCACAGAATCTGTTTGATGCATTATCAACATTTAGTCTTTACCTATAACATCATATTAAAAAAGAAAAAAAAAACCCAGAAGAACAAAATGCCTTTAGAGTTCACGAGAATCAGACCCTAAGAGTCTATTATAAAAAGATCTAGAATTGCATTCCTAAGCAGACACCAGTGTGGGGATATTTTTGATCCTTCTTATAAGAAAGTGGCCCTGGTATTAGAAAACAAAACACAGCCTAGTCCCTTTTCACTCTAGGGGACTGTCTGCATCCTCTCCCTCCAGTGAAGCTGGCCAGGGTAAACAGATGTCTCAATGGGTGGAGAAGCCAAAGTCCCCTCCAGCTGTCCACAGAGCTGACAAACCCTGCTGGGGTCCTCTGAATTCTCAATGACCAAGCACAACTTCTATAGAAGGGCTCCCCATCCCAGAGCCAGCCCCAGGTGATTCTGAAATAGAAGCTTGTCCTGGGCCATCCTGTGTCACTGTCCCAGTCCCCAGGGACTAAACTCACATCACAACCCATTTGAGTGTCCTTGGACCTACCCCACTGTCTGTGCCTACTCACAGTCCTCTCCTTAAGGTCAGGTGCCCCATGCTGGGCCACCCGAAAAAATTCTCCGGAAACAGAGAAAGCTCAAATAAGCTGCCCAAGGCTAAAGAACAAGAGAGCAGCCATCCCATGTCCCAGTTCAGCACTCTTTCCATTGCAAAGACAGGGCAAGCTAGTCTACAGACCACGGGAATTGGAATTCATTGTAATTCACTAGATCCATTGTTTTTTAAGGTCAAGAATTTACAGCTCACCTATGTTTGGTTTATGCTCTTTAAAAAAAATTATTACTACCATTGTGGGAGGGAATGTGGGAATGTGTATGAGTCATGGAACTTAAGTGGAGGTCAGAGGACAGCTTTGTGGGGTTGGTTCTCTCCTTCTACCCTGTGGGATCCAGGGATTGAACTCCAGGGTTGTGTGGCAAGTACTTTCATACACTAAGCTCTCTCTGGCCCATGATCTCTATTTTTTTCAGAATCAAATAATCACGTATATTCTATTTTAGGGCTTGCAGAAATTTGAAAGCGTTAAAAAAAGTTCACATATTTAAAAGTACTTCTCATAGGGACATGCTTACATGCTTTTCAATCAACCTTTAGCCAAGGGCATCATGTCCTCTCCTCCCCCCATATATCTATGTATATATGCACATAGATACATGTGTATATATGTCTATATATTTGTCTGTATACATCATGTCCTCACCTCCCCCATATATCTATGCATATATGCACATATATACCTGTGTATATATGTCTATATATTTATCTGTATACATCATGTCCTCTTCTCCCCCTTATATATGTATATATGCACATATATACGTATATATGTGTCTATATATTTATCTGTATACATCATGTCCTCTCCTCCCCCTTACATATATATATGCACACATATGCATACACATATACACATATACATGTGTATATGTTTATCTGTATACAGCAGGTCCCAAACCAAGAAATTTTTATTGGACATAGCATAATTTTTCATACTTTTTTGGTGATACCATGAAGACTTCCATTTAATAGATAATATGTAAATAGCCCACCCCCCATAGATAGCTTTTCAGTCTCAGAGGACTCATTTTTATGCATACCAGGATACTCTGAGACGTCTTCCCTCTTCGTAGATGATTTCTTGTATCTCTGAACTTGAGACACTCGCAAAACCATGCTCATGACTCAGTTACTCATTCCTCAACTTTGGAGACGAAGCCAGTACACTTTACACAGAGATGTTCTTGTTCTGAAAATCACCCACAAAGCCAGGTCAACGGGGCTGAGGAAGAAGCCACCACCGTACCCAGTACCACTGCTCTCCCAAGAAGGCAGAAAGTGTGAGCGGACTCACGTATGTGTGATCAGACAGTCAAAGTGCTTATGGCATGATTCACAAGTGTCCGTGGCTTCAAATTCAAAACCGGAGATTTGATTCCAGCGCTGGCAGCCTTCCACCCCTGACTCAGGGTTTTGGGGACCGAGAAAATGATGCCAGCCAGGAACACTCCACGCCTCCCTGTCTGTGGCATTAGTGTCCGTTTCTTGATTTCGCTAAAAGCTTCTGCTAGACCTCCTAAGACTTTCTATTTAAGCTGTCAAAAAGTGATTTACAGGACATAAGGACTTTAAACATATTCATAGAAGGAAGGCATGCTCCAGTATACTGTGGCTGGAGTTCTCCCTCACTGTAACCGTGACATACAGCCAGGACACGGGATACTATTTTAGGTTGACAGGTTTTTTTTTTTTGTTTTTTTTTTCCCACTCAAAGCAGAACTAACACAGAAATGGCCCCATGCTGACGTGCTGTGAGCACGGTTAAGGATAATGATAAATCCACATTTTAAGGCCACAATTCCACATTTGAGTTATGTTTATGGTTCCCGGATTCTTTCTTAGTGGATGATTTAAAGAAACACACTTAGTCGCTTTCCAGAGATTTATGCACAAAACTTCCATTCGAGGTGGGCATGTCTTATTGTAATAAAATTGCAATGACTAGCTCTTTCATCCACGATAGAAACTTTAGAGTCAGATCTCTGCAAAAAATGATACTAATGAACATTTGGGAACCATGGTTGTGTGGGCACGGACATAAGCAGCTGATATACAGGGGCTCATTCCATTCTCAGAAGAAAGTCTTCATTGTGAAGATGAGCAATTAATGGCTCAGCACGCTGTGTAACAAGTCCAAGGTTACACGTTTCATAAGCAGAGGAGCCAGCACATCGTCCAAATCTGCTTCCTTCGTGTGAGTGTTCTACCTCCCATCCTATATTTGAAAGTATCAGGGAAAGTGGACCAACACTTTCTCTACGTGGAAGAGAAAACTTTTTAACTTTTAGCTGTGCAGGCTCCCAGTCTGAAGGACTGAGATCCATCTCCAATACATTTCCAATGCATTCTACATCCTTATCTGAAATTAGAACCTACTGATGGCAGTTTGGTATTTGACATCGAAGCTTTTCAGAATGATCAAATATGGAAAATTAGGTTTGCGAAAAGCTAACTTTAAGTCCCAGAAGCATAGAACATTGAGTAATCATTTTGTAAAGAAAATGGAAATCAGGGCTGATTTTTTAATGAGACAGATACTGCTGTTTGGAACAGAAACTAGTTGCTGAATGTCACTGTGGAGCAGAAGGCTGATAAACTTAAATCAACAACCATTCCCACCAGGGTCCACATGGGAACAAAAACCACAACAGGAACTCCACAGTGGAGAGCTACAGGCCTGTGCATCTTCCTGATCGCTGAAAAGGCATTGTTGGCTGTAAAAATCTCAGTTCAGGATAATAAAATACCCCCAGCCTTAGTATTCCAGGGGAATTGCTTATGGCGAGGATTTTAAACTGCGTTTATAGAAATTCATCAGTACATAAGCAACATGACTTACGGGCTTCAGGCGCAGTTCAGTGGTAGAGTTCCTGCCTAGCATGGGGGAGGCTCGGGATTGATCCCCAGAACTGAAGAAAATGATAAATAAATAGTAATTGACAAGGGCAAGGTGGCTCCAGTTGCTAGGAATTACCCAGGAAACCACCCAAAGGACAGAGTCAGCTGGATCATAATAGCTGCTCGCTAGGACCAACACCGATCGAGCACTTGCTATGTAGTCTTGATATTCCAAGCTTCCCCTTTTACAGGGACACACTTTAATTCTCACAGTAATCTCCAAAGGCAGGTGCTACTATCGTCCCTATTTTGTATTTGAGAAAGATGAGACACAGAACAGGAAGTAACTTTTTTTTTGAGACAAGATCTCTCACTATGTTGCCCTAGTTGCTCTGGAACTAGCTACATAGACTAGGCTAACCTTGAACTCACAGAGATCTGCCTGCCTCTACCTCCCGAGTACTGGGATTAAAGGCGTGCACTACTTAGGACGTCTGTTTTATAGTTATACAACAATTAAGTGGTGACATTGGTATTTGAACTCTGACAGATCAACTCTTGAGCTTCAGAGTTCTCTGCAGAGAACTATAGTAGAGTCCTGCATGCGAGGAGAGGTACTGTCCCCACCGAACTTCTCAAATGGGGTAAACAAAACAGGAATTTTTGCTGCGTACGGTTAGCAGAGGCTCCTCTAAAGTAATGTTCTCAATCTAGAAAAAGATCCCAAATCCTAGGCTGACACAGAGGAACATAAAGAAAGATGGGGCGTGAGGTGGGGGGGGGGGGGGGGGGGGGTGTAGGGAGGGAGAGCGAGATAGTAACCATCCATAGGGCCTGTACTAACGGGCCAAGGTGACTTCTCAACTCTCAAGTACCACAGCATCTATGCTCTTGAAGGGCTGTTGGCACCTTTTAGCTGCCTCTCAAACTAGTCACACGGGCCCTGAAAGCCTGAGCTGGGCCACTTGTGGCAGCCATAGCTCTATGCACATAGGTGCTCTAAAGGTACAGCTATGCGATTGATAACACGCATACCAAAGGCGCGCCGAGTGGGCTCCCAGAGGAAGTGGCCAGTGAGGTTCTGCAGAGCTAAAAGGTGGCCACGTGTAGAGAACAAAGCCAGGCTGAGGCGGTGGCACACACAGGGTGGCACTTGGCATAAGCTAAAGAATTGTGCTGGAGGATGACCAAGGAGATGGCGGTCACAGATGCGAGACTTCAGAGACTCCAGGGAACTCAGAGGCATGGGTAGTTTGGGCTTGCGTTTGCCGACATGAGAGAGCATCCAAGTCGCAGAGAGCTATAACACTCAAGGGAGGGGAGCCAGAAGTTGAGAGGGGAAGGGGTTAAGTCACATATTTCATTGTTCTGGTTTTTAAAACACACTGAGCACAGGCCAAAGTATCTACATAGATTTTATGCTCTTCTGGCAAAAACCTTGAGGACTTACGGGGCAAGAGCAGACCCCATGCATCTGCCACCGCTCCTTAACCCTATGAGCCCTGGGAAGGCTTCTATAGGTTTCCAACAGCCCATTTGGAACAGGATTGGACTCATGGTGAGTCTAGATTGAGGAGGACTAGTCAAGCAGAGAAGGCCATGTGTATTAAGCACTATGATTAGTGCAGGGACTTGTCACGAACTGTTCCAAAAGGTGGAATCTTGACTCCAAGCATCACTATTACTCATGTGACCTTGGACAGATCATTGACGTGACTGAGTGCAAAAGGGGACTTTCAGTACTGGTCAGAGTGCTGAAAGGGTTACTGTGATGTGTGTAAAGTCCTCAGCCCGCTCCCAGGACACAACTCTCTGCTTCGGCTTGTGCTTTTTAGGTTCAGTATTTACCTAGTTAGTGTTTATAATCAACGAGCCAAACTAACAACCAAACAGTTTCCTTCTCCCTTGACACTCACAACCCAAGTCCTGAAACATACTCTTATACCCCCAGCCAACATTTCCTTTTCCCTAATCCAACCCAGAGCCAGGTATCAGGCAAGCAACAAACCAAAATCCCACCAGACCAAACCCATAGTGGTCCTAAGCTACACACTTGTCCTACCATGCCTTTCTCCCAGAAGCCCCAATAAATAAAGGCTCTGGCTGAGCAGAAATTTTTCTGAGGTCCTTCTAGCCTCCTTAATGATGTTGAGACCTAAATGTGACTCTTTATGGTATGGTATGATATCGTATGGTATGGTGTGGTGTGGTGTGGTGTGGTATGGCATGCATGGTATGGTATGGCTCATCTTCTTGAGAAATGTAATAAAAATCTCCTTTCAAAGCATTAAGGTCTCCATTTGTTATTCAGTCTCCTCCATAAATCCAAACCCCACAGACAATAAACGATAGCCATAACACCGTTTCCTTATGCCACCAAGGAGAGTCCACGTTTGTTTATGTCTTTTCCACCCACCCTTTTTCTCCACCCCCACTTCCATCAGTTTTGACTTCCTCCCAGAAACTTGCCAAATCCAGTCTCTTGCTCCCTGAAGCCTCCACTCTACACAGCTGCTTGCCCATACTCCAGATGTGAATTACTTTGCTGGGAAGGTTTGATGGAGTTCATGAGGTCTAGGGATCAAGTCCAGGCTCTTGCGTTGAAGCTCAGACCTTCTAGGTTCAGACCTGGAACTATAGCTCAACATTCCCCACCAATGCCCTTTGACCCTCACACCTCCCCACCTGTGCTCATGACATTGCCCATCTCAAAGATGCCCTTCCCGATGACCCGCAAATGTGGAAATCACCAACACACTCAGCAAACACGGGAACCACCCAGTTAGCTGGAATCTTTGAATGTGCTGATGGGCTAGACCTATTGCTGTCTTACTAGAAAAGTCAAATTAATATAAAATCTCCAGTAGGATTTAGAAACCTTTATGAGTTCAGAAATTACTGGAAGCATGACAAGAGCAAACATGTAATTTCTGTTGGTTCCAATCTCAGAGTTGAGAGTATTCTCAATTATTTGGAAGGCCAAGTTCAAATTTTACTTGCTTGGGAAAGTCTACACAGTTTCTTATTTTGGATATCCATTTAGCATCAATTTAATTCTATCAATATTAAATATATGTATATATTTGTATATATGTCTTTATATTTGTTTTCTCTAGATCCCAAACACTATGACGTTAGTAGTAAAGTAAACTTCAGGATCCTTTTTTTCAGGCCCATTTGTTCTACACTAAGCAGTTGCTCAGTGAATATTTATTGACTCTGAGTCCCATGGTTACTCCAATTAAACTAAGGGGCTCTTACCAAATGGTAATTACACAGTTAATTATGAGAAATATGGGAAAAGAATTATATAGCTAGGCTTAAACTAATTAAAATAAGTATAGGCCAAGGTATAAGTCTATTAAATTCCAACAGAAAATAATAATAGATATAGTAAATTATTCAGAAGCATTATTCTGACATTCAGTCATTACCATTAATTATAAAATTGGGCTAATTTAATTTAATTTTTTTTAGCCTGCAAAGATAAAAATTCTTCTAGCCTATAAACAAACCAAATATCAGCTTGTAATTACACAATTTTGTCTTTCTTTCACCCATGTCTGCAGTTTAGACATCTATTAAAAACATAAAAACTCTAGTCCGATTGCAGATGTCTAAAGCAGGCTACCTCCACCTGCTCCCAAGCCTGAAGAAGGAAATGGGCTGGAGTTGGATGCACAGGAGCCCATACCCAGGTCCTGGCTCTCCCAAGCCTACCTGGAACTGAAGGAGGCCACGCTGTTTGGTAGAATGCACCAGGGCTCAGCCATACTCCTTTAATAAGGACTTCTCCCAGGTCCTCAATAAACATCTGGGATCAACTGATTTTTATCAGCTGACTTTCCTACCAGCATAATTGTTAGCTGAGATTTAAAACCACTCCTCCTCCCTAGGTGGCTGGCTGGGCTTGGGAAAGGAGAACCATTCCATCAAAACAGAGGAGACGCTCCTCCCAGCTGCCAGAAGAGCAAACAGTGGTTTAGAGGAGGAAAAAAAAAATCTCAAAAATTGCCCCAGCATGATTACAGGCTGTCACTAAAACATGAGGAAGGAAGGGCTTTTTTTCCAACTGCAGGGTGTAAGCACAGAAATGATTATTTTATATTTGGGCCGATGGTAGTCTATAAGCCTTTGAAATGTGAAAAGCCATAATAACTTAAGTGCCTGGTGTGGCTTAGAAAGCATCAAGACGATTACATGGGTCATCTATGCAGTCCAGGTTCCTGGATTTACAAACCCTCGCATTTCATGTTCCTGATGTTGCTGTTCTCAAATGCCTGCTGCGTGCCCACTCTGGTAGGACACTGGCCATGGTGGATTTAGATACTATCAAGCCACAGAGGTTTAGACTGGGCTTATCAGCTAGATAAAGCAGGGGGCACTTCCGGGAGTCTAAATATTGCAAGTTTCATAGACTGAGTTAAAACGGAGCAACAGAACCCACAGTCCACTTGGGTATTCATTGGAGGCAGGGGTCCTGGAAGAGTCCACCTTGAGAACAGAACAGAATTTCTGAAATATTGCTCTAAGTCTCCTTATTCCAGGAGTATAAAAAGATTCTGCTTCGCCGGGCGTTGGTGGCGCACGCCTTTAATCCCAGCACTCGGGAGGCAGAGGCAGGCGGATCTCTGTGAGTTCGAGGCCAGCCTGGGCTACCAAGTGAGCTCCAGGAAAGGCGCAAAGCTACACAGAGAAACCCTGTCTCGAAAAACAAAAAACAAACAAACAAACAAAAAAAAAAAAGATTCTGCTTCAGTTTGACTGTTCCTGAGTCCAAAACTGGGGAAAAAACTATCAGTGGACAGGGCCAGGAGTAGGCTTGACTCTAAAGAGCTTGCTTCAAGTCAAAAGTAGCACAGCTTAGCAGCTGGGAGGCTACCCCCCGCCACCCCATCATCTTCCCTGACCAGCATCACTAGCTCCTAGAGGAATAAGCCAGACCTTGACAGATTTTTTTTGGGTTGACATTTTAAGATTTGTTTTATGTTTAAGTGTGTGTGTGTGTGTGTGTGTGTGTGTGTGTGTGTGTGTGTATTTTGTACATGTACATGTACATGTGCATGTGAGTGCAGATGCCCACAGAGGACAGAGGCATCAGATACCCCTGGTCCTGGAGTTACAGTTGTAAGCTGCCCAACTTGTATGTAAGGAACCCAACTAAGGCCATCTGCAGAAGCAGGAAGCCCTGAGCCATCCCGAGCCTCTGGGGCGACTTCCGATGTGGTGCGGTGAAATGCTGACGATGTGTAACTTGGGACTTTCTTACATTTAGTGGCTCTGCAGAGTGTGAAGCAACTGTCACTGTACATGTTTATGTCAAAAGAAAATACCACTGTTCTAGGAAACAGAATGAAAGCATGACGACGATATTCACTTTTATCTAAAATCACATTAGATAAACTTAAGAGACACTTTAAAAGTCATTCAGTCTAGCCAGGCATAAAGGTGCATGCCTTTAATTCCAGCAGGTGGATCTCTGTCAGTTGGAGGCCTGGTCTACATAAAGTTGCGGGACAGCCAGAACTACATAGTGGAAACTTGTCTCAAAACACACAAACAAAAAAATAAGCAAACAAAAACAAAAACATTCACTCTATCTCAGGGGAATATGTTGGCTATTCTGGACCAGGCATTAGAGATGAAAAGATTCTAGGAAATGATTTATAGGCCTGGAGAGATGGCTCAAAGGTAAAGTGTTTGCTGTAAACATGAGGCACCAGGTTCAATCTCTAGAATCCACATAAAAGCCCAGTGTGGCAGTGGCATTGGGTGTGGCAGTAGAGACAAGCAGATCCCTGGGGGCTTGCTGTCCAGCCAGCTTAGCTCCAGGTTCAGTGAGAGACCCTGTCCACATAAAACAAGGTCAAGAGGGATGAAGAAAGACATTCACCACTGACCTCCGGCCTCCACATGAGCTTGCATAGGCAAGCGTGCCCACACACACACATCTGTGCATATATCCCCTTCCCCATGACACACACAAACTAAACATGATTTATCTATGGCCATTGTCTTTACGGAACTAACTGAAAATAAAGAGCCTCTTATATTTACACTTTAAATGCAAGAATTATCCAGCGGATCAAAAAAGAACCCAAAGGAGGTTAGGATCAGCCTGGGCATTAGAGAATGCTTAAAAGGGAGAGAATAAAACAGAAGAGAATTACAGGAGTCTGACTTGTTAGCTATGAAGATGAAGGGATCTCTGTTATATGTGGATGACCTGGAAACATTAAACCAAGTGACAGGCCAGAAAGGGGCGCAGAGAGGATAATTGTCCTTGTATGAAATCCTTAGAGCAGGTGAACTCAGAGACAGGAAGCAGATGTGAGGTTACCCAGGGCATAGTGAGCTGAGACTAGGCAGGGCTGCTCCATGGCTCCGAGAGCTGTGTTACAGACAATGGCACAGTCTGGGAACTCACAGTGATGGTCACACCCTAGCGTGGACATGATGAATGCTGATGACCGGAACAGTACACACACTTAAAAACAGTTAAGATGGCAATTTCTATATTCTCTGCAGGTTCTATAACAACTTTTTTTTTTTTAAAAGAACAATGTCATATACCAGGAGCCACTGACTCCAAATGGATAAGTAGTGTGGCTTGTGAGTTATGCCTCAATAAGACCGCTCCAGACCTCTAAAAGGTATAGAGCATAGCTGGGTGGGAGGAGACATTTTGAATGTTCGTGTTCAGTATGGCAACTATGATTGACAACATGCAAGTGCAGATGTCAAAATAGCCAGCAGCGAGGATTGCGAATGTTCCCAGCACAAAGAAATGACAAACATTACAGGTGATGGCTGTGCCAGCCTGATCTGACCATTACGTACTGCCCGCGTGTGTTAACACATCACACCGTACCCATAAACGTGTGTAATGATATATTTAAAAAATTCAGTATCTTTACCTTTTCCTTTAAAACCCCCCATCCCTGACATGTTAGCTGTTATTGTGCGGCCTCACAAGGCTCTGAATATTGTTACAGAATGTTACCAATTTTGTCGGAAGAGTTCAGGACAAGAGAGAAAACCTTGGCCCCGGGAGTGTGGGAACCCGGCATCCGGCCCCACTTTGCCACTACAGAGGCCATAGCTTCTGGGGCTCCTCCCCTGAGCTCTGCTTCCTGAGCCGTGGGACAAGGCAGAAAGGGCAGGTGTTGAGCTTTTGAAACACCGTGACTCACACTCCTAATGGACTGGCCTTCTAGCTCCTTCCATCTTTTGGATACCTGGCTAGAACAACGAATTACTTTCCTTCTTATAATAAATATACTTAGAATATTTTAAAAATACTTTCTTAATTCGATTCTCCTTTTTTTAAATTTTTATTATTTCATTTTATTTTTACTTTTTTTTTTTCTTTTTTGAGACAGAGTCTCATGTAGTCCAGGCTGGCATCCAACTCCCTGAAGATGAACTTCTGTCCTACTTTCTGAGCACAAGGATTACAGGCATGCACCACTGTGCCTCATTTATATGGGGCAGGGGTGGCTTCTGACATGCTAGGCAAGCACTCTATCAGCTGAGGCTATATCCCTAGTCCCGGGTTGAGTCTTCCTTCATACAGTTGTTAGCCTGAAATACGTGGGTCAAAGCCACAACTATACAAATGACAACATTTAGTTTTTATACCTCTTGAAACTGGTAGTTAATAAGGACCTGATGGCCCACACTGGTAATGAGGGGCAGAAGGGGTTGAGGCAAGGATCTTGACTTTGAGGCAAGCCTGGGCTAGCTAACAAACTCAAGGGACCCTGTATCCAAACAAAACAAGAAGGTGAGCTATGTAGATCAAGAGCGTGCGGTACCTAGGAAAAAACAACTGGAAATCCCTCCCTTTCAACATGCACCGGGATGAAAGAGCGGTTCCATTTACTGCTTAGGAAGTTCTGGGACGCGGGGTCAGAGAGAAGCCGTCGGAGGGGCAGCCGGCCAGTTCTGAAAGCTCCTGGGAGCTTGTTACTGCTGGGTGCCAACTCGCTTCCGCAGCTGGCTCTGAGGCTAGTCTCTCCATAGGTCAGCCAGCAAGACCAAAGAGTTCTAAGTAAGCATCTTTAGAAGTTCAAGGTCTAGACAGAAGAGAATGAGGTCAGGTATTTCAAAAAGCATTTTTTTTTCCCGGTGAAAATTCACTTCAGAAAGGACCACGAGAACCTTTTGAACCAGGTTAACATGAGACCTGCATCTCCGTCATCCATTCCGTTACTGTCTCAGAACAATAGTAATAAAATGGAAAATAAAAATAATTAGTGGGGAAACCAGAAGTTAAGGACTTTGCCAATTTCCCATATCAGAAGTAACGAAGTCATAGAATCTAGGCTAAAAGCAGCCGGAAGCCAGCACCATACCTTTTCTCTCCCGGTATTCAAACCTCTGAACAAGTTTCCACTTTCAAAGAGAAGCTTTTGAAGGAAAGGGGTGCAGGAATAAATAGCTTTCGCTTTGTGTCCTCTGAAGGTTCCTCAGTCTTTGATGAGGAAAAGAAATACATCACCCCACAAGCCAGTTAGCCAGAATTTATAAAACCTGAGAAAAAACAGACGGCAGATCTGCCGCCTGTTAGTAAGCAAGCTTGTGCCCATCTCTCCCTGAGTCCTCTTTAAAAAGTTATCCAGCCACATCAAAGTATTGACAACATACCCGGAATCCGAATTCCACCTTGCCTCTGTGGGGTGGGGAGTTTTGACTCGGCTCTTCGAGGGGAGCTCCGATTCCTCCACCCTCTGACCAGTGTGCCCACCATGGTGGTAGACAGCATCTCCTGTGGCCTTGCTGGGGTTGAGGACGGCCTGGTAGGCTGCCGCCGGCAGAAGGATCACGTCCTCGTCCTCCTCCTCCTCCTGGAAGATGCTCCACCCAAGGGAGACAGGCCTGGGCAGTTCCTCCCACCGCGGTCCTCCACCCACATCTTCCTCTTGATTGTGTGTGATGAGTCCTCCCTCAGGAGGCTCGGGGAAAGTATGGGAGACTGAGATAAGTAAAAAACCAGACTACAGCAGAAATTAAACATGAGAGTTAGGAACAGAGGCAAGCAAGGGGTGAGAACAGCCAGTTCACATAAGTGCCAAGCTACGTATAATATGGGGTTACTTTTGATTTTTTTTCCCCTAAAAGCAAATTCCAACATTGAAGAATGGTTGTGTGAGAGATGAGTTGGGGTTTGTATCCGTTCGCCTCAGCCTAGCTTTCTCTACCACACAGAATCACTTCCAGTTAACCCTTTCTCCGGGGACGGTGCTTCCACCACAATGGAACTGGTTTATAACCTGAGTGTTTACTTTAAGCCTTATATGATATGGGCTCGTGGGGATGGAGAGCTTAAGAGGTTTAGTAGTTCACAGCCATGTATATATTCTCAAAGCATTTTCAAAAATGAGCTGTCTGTCATGGTCCAATGATCTCCCTCTGTGAGCTAGCCGGAGTGGCTGGCCTCAGTCGGAGAACTGAGGTCACCCTAATATCGCACGCTGCTCATGGGTGCCCCCTACTGGTCAATATACTAGGTACACACAGGTGAGTACGAAAACAGCTTTAAAGCTGGGGAGGAGGGGACCAGAGAAGTCTTTCTAGGAAGCTCTGGAATCCCTTGGTTACCTTTAGAACCTATATTTATTCAGCCTAGGTGGAAAAGGCCAAGACTGGATTAAGCAGCACAAGAGGTATTGATATTTAATGTCATTATGACTTTTATATTTAATTAATAGAATGATCTATGCATATAATTTCGCATTTTCTCTTTTCCCAAGATACACCTTGGTTAATTTAAATAAGCTTAAGATTGCTTCTTCAGAAGATAGGTAAATTACACAAATCCCTTGAACTTGATCACAGGGTGTTTTTTTGTTTGTTTGTTTGTTTGTTTTGTTTTTTTGTTTTGCTATAGTTTCCACAACCATATATCAGTGTTTAAAGGACGCACACTTTACATATGCAATATTTATTTGGTTGACAATTCTCTGCTATTTTGGCCCTCACCCAATATTGCCCTATTTTTTTTTAACATGATCACTAACACATGTTAAATCTTGAGGTACCATTTCTGTGTGATCCCTCCAATATTTAAGAAAATGTTGGTATTATTTGTATAGAAGGACAGTAGAAATGAAGGGTGGGGATTTAGATATTTAAAAGTTCAATAGCATGAAACCCAGACGCTCTGGAGTCTATTCACACCACCCCTCAGGGGTAGATTGGGTCTCACACAGGGGTGGAAAGGAATATATGATAGGAAGCTCAGGTCCTGGTCCTCCTGTGGTGGGGCAACATCTCCATTCTGTGCTCCTGCGGTGGGGGGGGGGGCATCTCCATTCTTGTATGAAATGGTGTTTATCTTTTCCTTTGTCCATGAGCAGCTCTGGCCTCCGAGGGATGAGCTGAACTGTGGTAGGTTCAGAGAGAGAGAGAGAGAGAGAGAGAGAGAGAGAGCTACTCACGAGACTATGCTATATAACTTATAGGGAAATGGGCAACGAGGCCTCGGAGGATCTCAGTTTCCTACCACACCCAGACTCACAAAGACAGGCTGAACCTGCCTTCTGATGGGGCTACTCCCTGCATAAGTGGGGGTGGCCTCTGGAGAAGGATGGCATTGGAGCCAGGGTGGGTATCAGCAGAGGCCCTGAGGCATGGTCCAGTGTCTCATCAGGGGACAGGGTAAGGAGGCAGAAACATGGCTGTGAATTACCTGGAGACATTTCTCTTTGCAACCCTGTATCCAGCTTTAAAGGACACAATAGTTTGGGAAAGGAACTGTTAGCATTGTAGAAGAGACTCTGTCCACACATGCAGAAGTCACCTTTGCTCTCTTTAGGGTGAAGTAGAAAAAACAACAGTATTACCAAAAGCAAAGCATCAGGTATTAACCCCACAAGGTACTACCAACACCCTCCCATGAAGCTCTTCTCTAACCATGACTGTTCTATGTCACTGAGAGCCCATCCCAAAAGGGCATAGGATGTATAGGGCCTATGGCCAAGGCCATTGTGAAAGCACAGCAAACTGCCCCAATTCAGACATTCCTACCCCTGCAGAGCCACAGGAGACAGCCACCAGATGGGACGGGGAAGTCTGTGAGGAAGGAGGCAAAAGAGGCCAGAGGATGTGGCAAGTACAATTCTCTAGCCCCTACCCAACCTCCCCATCTTCCCTACGCTCCCGTCTTCACGAGGCATCCAATCACAGAACGTCCCACACTAAGCTGTGCTCACTATTAACTGTCCTTAAGTCTGTCTCAATCAACCGGCTCTTCCCCAGCCTCACTGGGCATCAGAAACACCTCATGGGGTTCTCAGGACTTTCCCTGAAAGGGCTCCTTCTGGTCACGGTTTGACATGGTGCCAGGAGGTCCATAATTTCTTCAAGAAGATGGGGCCCAAAGCCTTTATTATTGTTTGTCCAGCATAGTCTACGCAGCCAGGGCATGGTTGTGTGAAGAATCTCCATTCCATGGCCCAAAGTGCAACAAGACACAGTTCTTGTCTCTACGCCCATCCTTTTTATCTCCCTGTGACCTTGCTTATTTCCACCTCAGGGACCACCCTCATGGCAGGAGCTATCTGTTAGCATCATTTGTCTTTGCTCCACTCCACATCCCCTCATAATTGCCATGGTTCGCTTATCTGTGATGTTTTGGCCCAGAATACAACTTGTCAACAGTTCCTTGCTTCTTCCAACCCCACCCAGAGTGCTACTATCAACACTACTGAAAAGGGCCCCGTGGGTAAAGGCGCTCAGATGTAACAGCGGCACTTAGCACTATGTTGCCCTCCACTTGGTGGTAGCAGCAGATGAACACTCTGTATCCACAGTTTTCCCCTGCAGGAAGCTGAGCAATGACCATGAGTCCTGTGAGAAACAGGGACAGGAAGAGGAAGTAGAGTAATGTCCTGCCTGTGAGGTCAGCTCCACCCTTCCCGGTCCATACAAATGCACTTCCTGAAACAGGTCACACTGCAGGAGAGCTGTGTTCTTCCGCCAAGATATAGGGCAAGGACATGAGATCACTCTCTTCCAAGATCTGTCTTTTTTTTTTTTTTTTTTAAACGCTGCTGCCACCCCCCGCAAAAGACACGTGTGTGTGTGTGTGTGTGTGTGTGTGTGTGTGTGTGTGTGTGATACGTTTCTCTAGATAGGATATCTAGAAAACAATCATCACACTGAAGGCTGCTGGAAATTCAATATTCTTCACAAACTAGTTCACAGGCATTTGCTTGTAACGTCCTATGGGGACAATGTGCCTCTTGGAAATGGTTAGGAAATTGTTGGAAAATGTGACTCTGGGCACCAAGCAAATGCTGAAGGGAGGCCTGCCCAGCCTGGATGATGTGACTGTCATTGTGAAAACGTGCACTAAGCTGTTGGAATTAAACAGGCCTGCCACCTCTAGCAAATATTTGACCTCCTATTATTTCCAGGAGAGGTTGCTGGAGTGAGGATAACGTGGCTTGCGGGTTATATTTCTCCCTCAGTACTGGTTTTTAAAAATGATTTTTTTT
>CABHPR010157120.1:0-23287 GCA_902168415.1 Peromyscus melanophrys | reverse complement strand
ACACACACACACACACACACACACACACACACACACACTATAAGCATGCAATAGCAATTAATGAAAAAAAGAGGCCATGAATTTGAAGGAGGGGGGAGGGGTACTTGGTAGGGCATGGAGGGAGGCAAAGGAAAGGATAATGTTGTGATTATATTATAATTTCAAAGATAATAAAAAAGTGAGCTAACATTTACAAACTGCTGAGATGGTGTAAAAACATACAAAGGGCTGTATACATATGTACCACATTTTATTCTTCACTTTGCACAAGAATGGGATGGAAGATGGAAATTAAAACCTGTGTGTGTGTGTGTGTGTGTGTGTGTGTGTGTGTTTGTGTTTACATGCACGTGTGCCTGCATGTGCCCAGGTGAATATGTATCTGTGTGGAGGTGAGAGATCAACCTTGTATGTCCTTCATTCTGTCCACCTTATTTCTGATAAAGGGTCTCTCACTGTTCAACAACTTGTCCATTCAGCCAGGCTGGCTGACTAGAGGGCCCCAGGGATTCTGTCTCTGCCTTTCAAGAACTGGGACTAAAACCAAGCGACACCATGCTGGGCTTTCCCCCCACCCCACTTTCCTTTGCCTGTGTTCTGAGGCTTGAACTTGGGGTCTTCCTGCTTGCCAGATGAGCATGTAATCAACTGGGCGTCTCCTTAGCTGTGACTGTCATTTCTAAAAGCCTAAACCTAGCAGGAGCCCCTACCTGTCTTGGAATGGGAGGAAAAGAGGGAGGCAAGTGTTAAGAGCAAAGCTGACAGAAGATATTTCCAGGGCCACGCTGTGGGAGTGACGTCACGGCTGTGGGAGTGATGTCATGGCTGTGGGAGTGACATGGTGCGCCCAGTAGAAGCTAGTCTTTCAGGGAACAGTGGTGAAGAGCCTTGGGAGTCCTGCGGGGACTGTGTAGACTTGCTCTTGGGGTATCTCAGATGACTTGGGCTGGCTCATGACTAGGAGTGTGTTTCCTATTGGTGTAACTGCAGGAGAAGCCTCCCATGGCAGTGCAAGCTTCACTCAACCCCTTGCCCGGGTGTCTTGAGGACTTGGTGTGAGAGTCAAGGGCTTCAAAGGAAATGCAAACCTAGGCCGTCAGCACAGGTGAGTTAGTGGGCAAAACCAGCTTCAGGTAGGAGCACGGACTGGAAGTGGGGAACGGATGAACGTTGCTTGTGTGAGGCTTCATTTTAAATTTTAGACAAACGCCCTTTGCCTCCTCCTTGGTCTTCCCCAAGGAGAAACAGCAGTTACAGGTCTCTGATTTTAACCAGGACTTCCTTGGAGCAACAGACAGGCAGGGGGCTCAGCCTCTTCCCCTCCACTTCCCCAGCCCTCCTCCCTGAGGCTGTCTGCACTCTGTGTTTCACTTCCTGCTCTCCTTGTGAAAGCTCCCAGGCTCCCCTGTGCAGCTGCTCCACAACTGGTGGCCCCCCAGTCACCCCCTGCCCGCCCCCCATCACTTCCTGGTTGAAGGGGGCTTGGGGAGAGGGGAAGGTGCTACATCAATATGAAACATTTCCTCCCTCGTCCCCTCAGCTGTGGCGCTCAGCTGTGTGTCCTCTGGCACCTACAAAATCAAGCACCTGCTTTCCAGATGTGGGTACTCAGTATCCACCCACAGAATGGAGACAGGTATTGAGTTGGGAGCAAAGTTCAGTGGAATTATAGTCGGAAAAAGTTTGGTTGGGGTGGGACATCATTCTTTCCATCCCTCCATCTTCAGGAGTCCGGAAACTAAACAACAGAATTCTTTGTTTTAACGTTATCTAGTGGAAGAAGCCCCAACTTCCCAAGGGCTCCTTGTCAAGGCTGTTCCCCATGACCAGTAATATTTCTTTCTAGTTTGAAGAGAGCCAGGCATACACTATGCAGAGCTCATACATCATAATCACTCTTCCTTTTTCCCTAAGGTCGATGATTGAGACCGGAGGAAGTGAGGGTGCCCCGGAATGGACACTGTCTTTATGGCCACATGATTTCAAATCCAGGTCTCTAACGGCTATGACCTGTCTTAACCTCCATATCTCAGTTCTGTCCTCATTAAAACTTGGCATAGTAACCCTGATCTGAAAGAGTTTTGTGGACTAAACACAACACATGTGCCTACCTAGTGTTGCTGTGGCCTCAGAGGTCCCGGCAAGTCACAGCTGCTGCTATTGCAATTAATCCAGACAACAACAACAACAACAACAACAACAACAAATCATACCCAGCACTGAGAAGAGCAGTCTACTTCTGATAGGAGCCTGCTAATATAAATGCTGCTACAGTGAACCAGCTCCTGCTTTTGCTGATTTGCTTGTTATTATTATTGTTGTTGTTTTTTAGACAATCTTTCCGTGTAAGTCAGGTTAGCCTTGGTTCTCTTGTTTAGTCTCACCTAGTACTGGGACTATAGGCATGCATTACCACACTCCACCAATACTTTTTCTCTCCCTTCCTCCCTCCCTTTCTCCTTCCTTCCCTCCCTCCTTTTCTCCCTTCCTTCCTTCCTCCCTTCCTTCCTCCCTTCCTCCTTTCCCTCCCTTCCTCCCTCCCTCCCTCCCTCCCTCCCTTCCTTCCTTTCCTCTCTGTGGTACTGGGGGTTGAAACTAGGGATTTGTACATTCTAGGCAAGTTCTCTACAATTAACCACATTCTTACCCCCCTTTTCACTTAATTGTTTTAAATCCATTTTTAATTAAAATAGAAATACATCACTTTCCCCTTCTCTTTTCTCCTTCCAAGCCCTCCCATGTCTACCTACTCTCAAATTGATAGCCTCCTTTTCTTTGACTATCATAGTTACATTCATATATACAAATATATGTATGTACAACTATATAAACACAACCTGCCGAGTCTGCTTTTGTTGTTTGTGTGCATATGGTTTCAGGGATGACTTTTTTTTAATATTGGATAACCAATTATGGGGCTCACACTTGAGAGAGGCTAATTCTTTCCTGGTAGTCATTAGTTGTCTGTAGTTCTTTGTCCAGAGATGGGACCCTGTGAAAATTTCCTCTTCCAAGTTAACATGTATGCCATCATTTCTAGGAAAGAGTCTTTCACAGCAGACTTTTCTTTTTCTTTTCATTTTTTTAAGAAAAAGTTTTAGACAAGGTTCTCACTAAGTTGCACAGGCTAGCCTCTCTGTAGCCCAGGCATATCTAGAAGTTATAATTCTTTTGCCTCAGCCACCCAAGTAGTTGGGATTATAGGCTTGAGCCACCATGCTTGGCTTGAAAATCTTTAGTCTAGAGGTTTTAAAGGCACTTTTGGTCTACTTGTGTTAGAATTGCTTGGGAACAGTGGTTAAAACTGCAGAATTCTGTTCCTGGTCACACCTATTGAATCAGGATCTGTTGGTTGGACCAGAAAAATTAATGCTTTATCAAGATCTTAAAGTCTGAGGGCAAATGATTACCTTGTGTGGTGAGGTCCAAGAAAAGATGTCACCTGACATTCCCTGTATACAGAGCAGAAGTTCTGCCTTGAGTCTTTTTGTCCTTCCGTGGAGCCAGCAGCCAGCTGGCACCTGCCTCACTGGAAGCAGAGGGACACAGAAGGTCAGTATTTGAAATAAACACAAAGGTCATTCCACCTTTTAATTAATTAATCTCTCGTTAACTATAAGAATCCTTTTAATGGAAACCTAAAGGGTAGATTTAAGGTTCTCTAAGGGGTTTGGAGATAAGAAAGAAAAGCAAAACCAAACAAAAACCAGGAGCCAGGATCAAGAAGAGAGGTTTGGCCACAGCCTGGGGCCCTGGTCATGCTTATGGGAGCCTGGTGGCATAGGAGGTCGAACACTGGCTGTGGTGGAGAGACAGGGAGAGGGTTAGACTTCAGAGTCTCTGACATGTAGACAGAAACTGAGATGTGTATGTAGGTTATCATCCCAGCGTTTCTGAATGGCTAGACAGTGGGAACCAGTTCTGAGAAATTGGGGCTCCCTTTGAGAATAAAACAGAAGTCAAAAGAAACATGGAGATAGGGAAAAGTGATGTGGGGTAGGAAGACGATCTAGGCTATGTTAATTATTGCATTCTATTGGTGTAATTACTAAGGCCACTCCACATAGTTAAAAGGAAGATTTATTTAGTGGGTAACTTACAAATGAAGGGATAGGTAGGTGGCGGGTTTTGGAAAAGACGCAGCGTAGTCCAGCGGTGTTCTCTGGAGAACTTTCCTTGGTCTACCTCTCGTGTCCAGGTCCAGCAAACAAGAGAGCGCCGCGTGTCCTGATCTCAGGTTTTCAGGCCCTCCCTTGGCCCCGCCTTGTAGGCGTGATAGTTAAGGAAGCCTTAATGGGGGTTGGAACTTCCAGACCAAAGCTGGAATGGCTACCCACTACAGCATTCACGAATGGATTTCTGAAGCCTCACTCGGTATACAACCCTGGATATATAAGAAGGAAGCAAGAGCCCTTGTCAAGGAATGTAGGGTGTGTGGGACAAGGACAGTGGGATTCATCTGGGACCTGTTCTGATGTGACTGACATTCTGATTTCATAACCTTGCAAATGCTATAAGGAGAAACTACCTTTCTGATTGTGTCGAGGGCTCAGCTATATAGAACATGGGGAAAATGTCCAGCATGGTGCCTGCATATAGAAGTTTTCCACCACTATGGAAATTCCTTCTGGGGAATCTAAGCCCCAGAGATGGGGGTAGCCTTGTTAAGCGTTGGTTTTGGTGTTCCAAGGACATGATTGCCTTGGCACCTAAGTTTTGGAGCTCAGCTGCAATTCAGCACAGTTTAATCAACCCATTAAAACCCACAAAGCCAAGAAAAGTGAGGTCATTCATTGGATCCTGAAGTTCTCTGTAGAGTTTATCTAGAACTCTGTTTCAGCGATCTTGGGTCATGTCACATGAGGATAAAAACAGCCAGACTTCCATCTTGCTGAAGGACAGATCCAGGATTAGCAACTGTTTTGATTATTTTGTTTTATTATTTTTTTATATTAGAAAAAATAGCAACACTCAAAGAGAAAACACAGGAGGGTTCAGGTTCTGTGTGAGATGGAGGAGACATGCTTTCCCTTCTCCATTGAGAGCAAAGCCTGGGGTCCGGAATATATGGGACAGTTACTTGACTTGAAAGTAAGCAGTAGCAGGAAGACTGGGAAACAAGGTTCAATTCATTCTTTCCCCCCAATCTTTCTGGACTCTGGTGCAGCCCTGAACCAGAACAGTGAGATGTAGACAGAGGACCAGGAGAAGCGTTCTAATTATGGTTTGGGTGGGAAGGAAAGCCCATATACAACATTTAGAAAGAATGGGGGAAATCCTGCCATCTTCTCATGTGTTTTAGTTTTTATTTGTGCATTGGTGTGTGTGTGTGTGTGTGTGTGTGTGTGTGTGTGTGTGTGTGTGTGTGTATGTGTGTATGTGTGTGTATGTGTGTATGTGTGTGTATCCCAAATCATCTGATGGTCCTGAAGCCATGAGCACCTTTAGGAGCTGAAAACCCAAAAGAAAATCTTTCTCTACTGTGGTGGGAGGAGCTGTGGTTCCAGGCAGAGGTAGAAGGGGTGGGTGGGGGTGGGGGACTGGACTACTACTATGTTTTATTCTCTTTTTCTGTTTACCTACTTGTTGGCTTGGGCTTGAGCACAACTGTGGGAAATAAATAGTAATGTAGGGTAGTTGTAGCCCCGGCTTTCTGGCTGGAGGACTAGAAAGATGTGCTCCAGGAAACAAGAAACTATTTCAGAGATGGTGGAGAGGGAGGGGCTTTTGAGGATGACTCCTTTAAAGAAGTCTATGATCAGCTCGACTATACCCAGGAGGTATGCTTGTGTGAATTATTTTAAAGATTTATTTATTTATTATGTATACAGCATGTATGACCAGAAGAGGGCACCAGACCTTATTACAGATGGTTGTGAGCCACCATGTGGTTGCTGGGAATTGAACTCAGGACCTCTGGAAGAGCAATCAGTGCTCTTAACCTCTAAGCCATTTCTCCAGCCCGCTTGTGTGAATTTTAATTTTATTCACTTTTATGTGTATGAGTGTTTTGCTTTCACATATAACTATGCGCCACATGGACGCAGTGCCTGTGGAAGCCAGAAGAGGGCGTTGTGTCCTCTGGATCTGGAGTTACAGATGAGCTGTCATGTGGGCAGTGGAAGCTGAATCAGGGTCCTGTGCAAGAGCAGCCCGTGCTTTTAACTACTAATCCATCGGGCAGCCCCTACACGTACTACCTTTGCTTTTTTATAATGACTAGCAGACAGTAGGTTTGCTGACGCCAGCATCGCTGTACATACATGTCATATGTGGGCTATCTAAGCAGGATAGCTCTGACATCAGTAGCATAAGGAACTGTCTCTGTGGCCGTCAACCCAAATGTCATTTGCAGCTCATGACTTCACATCATCTCAAATGAGCTTTGCGTACAACAATCTCTCATGTACTTGGATTCAGCCTTCCTGTTTTATTCTCTGCTTCCCATTCTCTCCTGCTACTCTTTCTCCTTGGGTGCTCTCCCTGGAGCTATCTAAATACTCCTTTCTGATACATTTTACTGTACCCATTGCTTTTTTTTTTTTTTTTTTTTTTACTATAACTCTTTGTAAGCAGGGTGATTAGTGGTTACTTTTAAAATTACTATGCATGCATATACATATATCAGCGTGTATATACACACAGAGACATGCATGGATGCATACTTTGATTCAATCTCTCACTCTTTCAAGTGGAATATGGAAATTTGTTACTTCCTCACACAGTGAAAATCCCACCAGACAATGGCTTTTGTTTGGTAGTTAAGCATTAAATACAGTTTTTTTTTTTTTAAAGAATGTGATAGGAGCGTCTCTGATTGTCATCCAAATATTTATCCTCTCTGTTCTTTCCTTTTACTCCTGATCTTCCAGTTTTCCTCCTAGCATTGTTTCCTCTCTGCATAAAGGATTTCTTGTAGTGAAATTTAAGGGCAGTTCTTCTGAGCAAAAAGAAAAAAAGTCCTTTCAACTTTTCTTTACCTGGAAAAGTTTTATTCATTTTCAGCCCTGTATTTCCATTGGCTATAGAGTTCTGTAGATAAAGGCTTTTGCTTTCAGAACTTAAAAAAAAAAGTTGTTCTGTCTTCTTTTGCCTTTTGTATCCTTAAATTTTGATGAGAAATCCACTGTTGTAGAATATTATTTTAAGGTGTGTTACTTTTGTTGGTGTTGCATTTGTTTAACTCTGTGAAGCTGTGTTACTATGACCGTCTAAAACACCTGGTAGGTCTAATAAAGAGCTGAACGGCCAATAGCGAGGCAGGAGAGAGAAATAGGTGGGGCTGGCAGAGAGAGAATAAATAGAAGGAGAAATCTGGGAGAAGAAGAAGGAACAAGAAAAGAAGAGAGAGGACACCAGGGGCCAGCCACACAGCCACACAGCCAGCCATACAGAAATAAGAAAAGGAAAAATCCCAGAGGCAAAAGGTAGATAGAATAATTTAAGGAAAGCCAGAAATAAGCCAAGCTAAGGCCAGGTATTTATAATTAAGAATCAGCCTCCGTGTGATTTATTTGGGAGCTGGGTGGCAGGCCCCCCAAAAAGAGCAAAAACAAACAACATTTTGGCTTACCAACTTGGTGTTAAGGTAAAAGAGAAACCAACAACAATCCGTTAACCTCCACATCGCTAGGACCATTGTTTCACAGAGGCCTCTTCTCTCTCACTGCTTTCCAGAGGTTCTCATCTTTAGCTTTTAGCACTTGCCTAGGAAGGGTCTGGGGGTTGGTTAGTTTGCATTTATCTAGACTGAGGTTTGCCTAGCTAGAAAATAGAAAAATGTGGGAAAAAAAGAAAGACAAAGAAAAAAGCCCCATTCAGCTAAACTATGATAATAAACAAAAAAACTGGAAATCTAGAAAAGAAAAATCAATAGCAGAATGAAGATGCCTTAAAAAAAAATCACAACACAAAGCTGGATTCACACAAAGGATCTGACATGGACAACAGAGAGAAAAATATCTGTGAAAAAGAGAACAGATTTCAGGGATGCATGGGTTGTTGGGGTGTGCTGAATAGTTTTATGTTAGCTTGGCACAAGCTAAAGTCATCTGAGAGGAGGGAACCTCAATTAAGAAAATGTTTCTATGAGATTGTGTTGTAGGCAAGCCTATAAGGCATTTTCTTAATTAATGATTGAAGGGGGAGTGGGTGGTGCCATCCCTGGGCTGGTGGTCCTGGGTTCTATCAGAAAACAGACTGAGCAAGCCATGGGGAACAAGTCAGTAAGCAGCACCCCTCCATGGCCTCTGCATCAGCTCCTGCCTCTAGGATCCTGCCCTGTTTGAGTTTCTGTCTTGAATTCCTTCAGTGATGAGCATTACTATGGAAGCATAAGTCAAATAAACCCTTTCCTCTCCAACTTGCTTTGGTCATGGTGTTTCATCGTAGCAATAATAACCCTAACTAGGACATGGGGTATCCGAAGGAGAGGGTATGCAAAATTTCCCACTCTAAAGACCGAAACCTACAGATTTAAGAGGCTTGTAGCCCCAAAGGAAAGAGTCAATTAATGTCTTCACAGAACCCTTATTTACTCAATACATATTTTTTTTCTAGTCAGGGAAGAGCAACAACATGCAGATAAACAACTAGGGAGAGACTGAAACAATAACCATTATGGAGGCAGAGTGACAGACTTGAGAAGATGAGGTGTGGCACAGGAAACATGGCTGGGTGATGTGTGAACAGAGTCCTGAAGAAAGTGAAGCCAGGATCTGGACAGAAATCTAAGATGTGAGAGTTCAGGGAAATGGAGGTGGAGAGGCCCTGAGGCAGGGTGTGGTTTTTGTCTTAACAAGGGGCTGAGTGTGACAAGGATGAGCAGGCTCCAGGTAGGAGAAAACTTACCTAAGAAGGCTGAGACATAGACTCTATGAAGACAGCACCTCAGAAAAGGAGGGCAGGATTTTTGAGGAACAGTCAGGAGTGAAGAGGTACCGAGTGACAACTACCCAGGAAGCAGTCAGCATTGATAGAGCTGACTAGCAATGGACAAAGTGCGGGGACAGGGTTGAGTGAGCCCTGAGGGCTGAGATGGGAAGTGGATACTCCTCTGTGAATCACTACAGGAACCACCCTGAAGCAGAGAGTTAGCAGAGAGAATGTCTGGATTTTTCTCTTCTGTCATTTAAATACCTTGCACCAGCCAAATCTAACCACATCCCAGCTGTGGATTCTTCTTCAAAGACCAGCCACCAAGTAGGGCAGAAGGGCAGAGAAGAATCTGGGGGCTGGAGGACTGACTAGACTGTCTAACCCTGAGAGCCAGAGGAAGAATGGCGAGCCGCTCTCAAGAGGAAGAACAAGTAGCTTGTAGGTGGGGACTTTGATTTACACTAGCAAGCCAGACTACCCAGCTGGAAGGCGAAACTCTCTGCTTCCAGTGAAAAAGCTGGGAGGGAGGTTTCTCCTGGCCAGGAGTCTGACCTGGTTTGTGAAGTGCATTGGCCAAGGGACAGGCTCAACAGACCAGATTCCTGTCCTACCTCAACTTCCCCTATGGCCACAAACACTAAATTGTAGTGTTAGCTTCTGTGGCTCTATCCTCCATTTTCCTTCAGTTCTCATCGGGTGTGCTTTGCTTTTCCTGCTTGAGGTTGCTTTCCTACATAGGGTTCTTTGAAGAATATGATTCTGCTTTAGTTCAGGGGTATCTTGGGACATAGTCTTCAATTTTGGATAAACTTGAACCTGATGACAGGACCACTTAAAATGATGAGATTTTAGAGACAGTAGGGATGTCACCATCCATGTAGGGAGAAGCTATCCTTGAACGTCCAGTTTCCTAGCTACACTTCTGCCTGGTGTTCCTTTCAAACATGGCATCTCCTGAAGGGGATGTTGTAGATTAAGGCAGGACATCCTTGGTAGTCAGCTACCGGGCTCTTTGAAGAGACACTGGCAGGTCTCATGGGAGCCATGGACTCCAGATGTGATCCAGGGGCTGTCATCACACTGGGAGAGTCCCAGGTAGCTTGTCTCACTCTGTACCCTCTGCTCAGAAGGCTGGGGTGGTAGTGGAGGTAAGAAAGTCCCAGCAACCATGGGGTTGGCACTGGATGGTTGTGGGGAAGGATTGAATTGATGCCAGGGAAGGAGGGGGCATAAAAAGGGGAAGAGATGGAGTAGAACACTTCATGACTTCTATCTCAAGGGGAAAAACAAATGCAGCTTTCTTGTAGGGAAATGTGGAAAATGGTACTTATAGGTAGCAGCTGAGAATTTTCCGGTTCTGTTAAGGCAGTTTGTCTGTCCACACAGTTATATTTAAGGAGGCAACTTTCTCTCCTTTAATTTTTTTTAAACGTTTGGCAAGTTGCAGGATCAAGTTGTTCTTGTCCTTTCAGGGTCCTGTGTGTTTGGAAAGCCTTTCTTTGCTACAATCCTAGGTGAGGCATGGGGTACGCTAGAGTAGAGATTATCTTCTAGGTCTCAGTGAGTTGAGCCAATGTACGCCAAGAGAATGTGTAAAGATTTCTTCGTTATTTATTCTTGCAGCTTATTACAAGGGAAGACGTGTATATGGATTTGAGATGCAGATGGTAGATCTTAAATCTATTTCCCACTCAGCCATGAGTTCCTCAAATGATGGTTTGGGACTCTGCTATGATTTGGAAATAAAGTCTCCGTCAAACAGGCTCTTGTGGTAAAGGATTGGTTCCTAGCTACCGAGATGCTGAGAGATGCTTTGGTCATAAGGGCACTAACCTCATCAATGGGTGAGTCACTGATGGATGGGTTCATAGCCGAGGAGGCTGTTAGGGAGATGGGCAATATGTGGAGAAATTGGGTCACTAGAAGCATACCTCTGAAGGGTTTATCTTGTCTCTGCCTCTATCTCTCTGCCTCTTGTCTGCCATAAGGTTCCCCCACAGGCTCCCCACCGTGACATCACTGCATATGGGCCCAGAAGTGTTGGAGTCAAACGATCATGAGTGGCAACTTCCAAAACCATGATCCAAAATAAATCTGTCCCTTTTAGCTTGCTCAGCTATCCTGTTACAGCAACTGAAAGTTCACCAAGATTGGTCCAAGTGAGAAAAGCGAGTTCTGAGTCTGCTTATGCCTAATCAGCCCCAACACTCATACTTCAGAATCCAAAGTTGAGATTTCCATTTCAGTGTACCCAGCACAATCTTTGCAGTGTTCCAGGAAAACCTCTAAACTTCAGATACTTCAGGGTAGGCATTGTCCTATTGGATAGTTGGCGGAGTAGGCATTATCCAATTGGACAGCTGTCAGGGGTAAACAAGGGCCCTTCATAAATGCTTACAAAATAAAACTATATGGTGCCATGCAGGCTGTCTTTAGGGACAGAGGAAACGACAGGGAAAAACAGCAATTGCTTTCTTCTCTCACTTTATCTCCCTTCTAATATTAATTGTAGCTATATCACTTATTATGTCATTTCTGCCATAAATATTTCATATCTACCTAATAGAAGACAAGGACTCCTAAAAAACCCTCAACTCTATTATTACTTAAAATTTAAATTTGAGTTCTTAATATTATGCACTATTATCCAGTGAGTGTTCAACTCTGTCTCGTAGATTTTCCTTGTTTAATTAGAATTTTAGCCTTGTCCATACATTGGCACTGATTAAAATTTGAAATATTATGTACTCATAAATCTTACAAACAAATATATACATGCTGTTGTAGTTTGAATGAGAGTGTTCCCCATAGTCTCTGGATTTGAGCCCTTGGTCCCCAGTTGGTGGTGCTATTTGGAGATGTTTAGGAGCTGTGGCCTTGTTGGAAGAAGTGCATTACTGGAGGTGGGCTTAAGAGTTTAAAAGACTGGTTCCATTTCTGGTTCACTCTTCCTGCCTTGGGCTTGTGGTTTAACAGATGAGCTCTCAGTTTGCTGCTCCGGCTGCCATGCCGGCCTGATGCCTCTTGCCCACTATGATGGTGATGGACTGTTATCCCTCTGGAACCGTAAGTCCAAATCAACTCTTTGTTCTGTAAGTTGCCTTGGTTGTGGTATTTTATCACAACGACAGAAAAGTAACTAATACAAGTGCTTTGCACCTATCACCCCAACTCCCCATTATCAAAACCAAGGAATTAGTATAGACATAACCCAGTTAGTTAGATTGCCGACCTCATTCAGATTTGACTGCACTGACATGCACATATCTTTCTATGTCTTTGTGTTTAATTCTGTGACACTGTAGCCTATGTATGGTTCATAGGACCTCTGGCCTAGACCACATACAGAACTATTGTCACCACAATGGCATTCTCTGCTATTGGCCACACCCTCCTTTTTCTCCCCAACCCCTAAAAACCACTGATCTATTCCATATCTCCACAGTTTCATTTTTAGAAAACGTTATATAAACAGAACCATAAAATATGGAACCTGTTGATGTCTCTGTATTTCAAATTATATTTTAGGGAATGCTTTACATGATAAAGAATTTGTAACTAACCATTTTGGAAGATCAAATTCCGACCTACCAAACAGATGGCCATGTATGTGGGTGTTCATTCATTCAACACATATTTGTTGACGATCTGAGATGTGTTTGTAGCACAATGGCAGATAAGAAAATAATTGTTTTCTTGTGACTGTGGCTGTGTTATGTGTCTGTTTGGTTGGGTTGTCAGAGTAGTATCTACAAGTCATAAAAGCATTAGTTCTCTCCGGAAGGGGATGTTAGGCTTGGCCTGGGTTTCAGTCCATGCTCTCGTTTCTTCTCATGTCTGGGATCATCCAACTCCACCCATGTAATCAGTCTGTCTCAGTTTATTCAGAATCCTCCAACAAAATAGCATAAAGGGAGTAGCTTATAAACAGAAATTTATTTCCCACAGGTCTGGAGGCTACGGGGTCAAAGGTCAAGGCACCAGTATATTTAACGTCTGGCCAGAGCTTGCTTTTTCCCTTGTCATTGTTCTGCGTGGTAGAAGGGTCTAGCTAGCTCTCTGAGACTCATTTATGAGGATGCTAATCCCAAGACTGAGGACTCTATCCTTCTTGACCCAATTACCCAAGGGCCCCACCCAACTCTTAGTGCAATCATCTTTTGTGTGAGAAGTTCAGCATATGAATCTCTAGGGGCATAAACATTGGGCCAATTGATGCCTCCCAGGCTTTTGAACCAATCTTGACTGGAAGCAGGAGTGACTTCAGTCTGTTTTAGGATTTGGCACCTGAAAAGCCTTTCTCTGCTCCACCACCCCACTGGGACTTGGAACCTATATCTGCTCACCGAGTCTCTGGAGTGCAGGCCCGTGTTTTCCCAGGGCTCCATCACTGTAACCAGGTCCCTTGTGTCGGGTCACAGTTAGTGACTGCTTTGTGTTTAAGAACCTCTGGGATTGAATGTATTCTAACTAGGCTTCACCTACAGGGACGGTGAGGCCACATGGGTCCCTGTCAGCTGCCTGGCCAGACTGTGTTTTACTTTTATGTACTCCAGAATTCTGATCCCATTTTCCAAACCCCAGCTGGCTGTCGACACTCTGTCCTCACCTCTCCCTGTATGGGTACTTCATTCCCGATTTGTCCTTTGCATACTTAGTATTTCCTGCCAGCTTAGCCTCAGTTTACACGCATTTCTTTGCTGATCTTTGGAAGAGTCCACTTATGCTTTTGGGTGCTCAAACTTGTACTGTGCCATACCGCTGGGTCATAGACGTGATTATTTCATTCTTTACAAAAATATCTATTCTTGAGCTAAACCGTCAATAAAAGAGAACCAGTTTGGCTATCTTTCCTAACCAGAAGTAACATGATATAGAAAAGAGGGCCAGGATATGGCCTGGTAGAGTAAAAACTATATGGAAGTGGGGGCAGGGGGCGGATATAAAAGACTTGGGTTTTGTTCTTAACTCATCATCGTGTATCAGATCAATATATATTTAGATTATATTGGGTTAGATTGTTTGATTTTAAACTTGCTCTTTGAGTTTTATTAAAAATTATTAAATGAATTTTGGCTTGAGGTTAGAACCCTTAATGGCCCTTAATATACTTCTGTAGTTTTGTGATACATATTTATATAGAGTGCCATTCTCAGCATTTGTGATTATAAAAATCAGAATCCCAGTCAACTCTGAGAAACTTTAAAGATGCTCCATGTACTGTAGTATAAAGGTGATATTTTATTTGTACTGAAATGTGATTTTATTTGTATGTTAATAAATAAAGTTGCCTGGGGGTCAGAGCTAATAGCAAGCCATAGCAGAAGCCAGGCAGTGATGGCACACACCTTTAATCCTGATCACATGACAGACAGATCTCTGTGTGTTCAAGGATACAGCCAGCATGGAGACACACGCCTTTAATCTCAATACCAACCATAGAAGACCTGGAGGTCTGTATAGACAGGCAGTGACAAGGAGGTCATGTGGTTGGGTTTACAACCAATGAGAAGGCAGAACAGAAAGTCAATAAAAAGACAGATACACAGGAAGTAGGTCTCTTTCTGAGGGGAAGGACAACAGTGGCAGCAAAGGGTAAAAAAGGGTTTTAGTCTCTGTGCTTAGCTACTGCTCTGACCTCTTGGGCTTTTAACTCTGCATTTGGCTCTGTGTTTCTTATTTAATAAGACTGTTACTTCTACATAGTATAAAATATATAGCTCTATGAAAACATAGGACATGAAAGTAAAAGGCAAACTCTTAGAGATATGGACAGAGGAAAGGAGCAAAACCGAGTAATTGAGGGGGTGGATATGATCAAAGTACATTTATGCATATGTGCAGATGATATAATAAAACCGCTAGGTGCAATTAATGTATGCAAATGAATGTGCCCGCCCCAATTCCTTATCTGTTCCCTGTAAGGATGAGATAACCCATGCTCACCACTCTATTTCCCATGTTTGGCAGTACATGGAGCACTTAATGTTTATTTAAGGATGAATGGCTTGCATTTATCAGAGATATCCATTTGTTTGTTTTTTAATTAATTTATCACCTAACCAAAAAAATACTGCTTTTATTTGAAAGAATTATAAACCAACTGTTAGTTTCAAAGTTTACAAAGAGGATTGGTGTGTCTGGAGGTGTAACAGGAAATTGAGGGATTCCTAGCTCTAATGGGGAGCAGGGGGCGGAAGTCAGTCCCAGGCAGTACAGGAATCCAGACCAGCAGGTCTTCTCACCCCACATTTAGGCTTATGGCTTGCACTTCTCTCCTTGTGATGGTCTTATTCTCTCTAGCAGATAGATTACTCCTCCTCTAGTGCTTTTTCTTCAGAGTTTACAAGTCCCCTGTTCCATCCTGTAAAGGCAAAAACCTTCTTTTCTTCCTTGCTTTCACAGAATACCAAAGAGATTGAAAGTACTTTTTTTTTTTCAAGACAGGGTTTCTCTGTGTAACAGCCTGGCTGGCCTAGAACTTGCTTTGTAGACCAGGCTGGCCTCAAACTCACAGAGATCCTCCTGCCTCTGCCTCCTGAATGCTGGGATTAAAGGCATGCCACACTGGCCTGGCAAGATTGAAAGTATTCTTGAGTGGGCTGCCAAAAGAAACGAATGTTACATTATCAAAGATATCAGTGGCCTTTGCTGTTTTTGTTTTGTAGCAGTATAGTTTTGTTATTAATAAGCTGGGACCTAACCAGGTGATAATTGTCTGCTGGAGGGAAGCTGTGCTCCCAGGGTGTTGAAGCCCAGCCTCCAGGGGTGGAGAAAACCCAACTTTGGATACAGCTGACTACTCTAGAGGAAATGATGCTATTTACTGAGGGTTTTTTTTTTGTTTTGTTTTTGATATCCGCCCACCACTCTGGGGACATTGATTTCAGAGAGGTAAGGGTAAGGACTGAGAAGTTGTGGATTTGCTAGCCAGAATGGAAGTCAAAAGACAATCTTCCTTTGATCGGGAGCCAAGAAGGAGGAGTCTTAGTCACTAAGGAAAGACTGTTTTATACTTCAGGAATACTCCATGCTATAGGATTGTAGTAGCACTATACACTCCAACAGAATTTACTATGGAAGTAGGACTGTGTGTTGGAATTTTAATGACAGGCTTGATTTTTAGTATTGTATCCAGAATATTTGTAAATTTCAAGATAGCACAGAAATGACATAGTTTTGTTTAATTGACTAAATGTTATAGTTCAGCATTATAATAAAGAGATTTTACAACAGGGCACTTGTCATACAATATGTGTTGATTTTTATTTAGATGGGAGGAGATGACTGCATGTTGACATATACTTGATGTAAGATCAAGATTGTTCACAGTGTTATTCCATCATTAGACCATATGTTCTGAATCAATCTCCTCCCATATCTACAGGGCCAGGAGAATAATTTGTGATCACTGAGTGCAATCTTCTAGCTTTCATTCTTCAATGAGGGAAGTGACTGTACCAGTTTCACTCAGTTGTGTGTTCTCACTGTCTGGCCATGACAACGGCTCATTTTAATTGAGTGTATACCATGTATTGGATACCATGTATTGTGGTTTGACTGTGCTGTTCCTCATAGGCGCAGGCGTCTACACAGTTGGCCCCCCAGTTAGTAACGCTGTTTCAGAAGGTTGTGGAACCTTCAGGGGGTGGAGCTTTGCTGGAGGAAGTGGGTCAGGAGGGATGACTCTTCATGTTTCATAGCTTAGCTTCACTTCCTGTTCATTCTCTGTTTCCTGAATGTGGGTGCAATATAACCAGCTAGCCTCCTGGTTTCCCTGCTTGGTGCCATATCTTTCCTACCATGATGGGCTGGGTCTCTCTGGAGCTGTAATCCAAAAATCCCCTTCACCCTTAAGCTGATTTTATCAGGGTGTTTTAGTCACAGCAACAGAAAGGTAACTATGATGCTGTGTTAACCACTAATGTGTTTTATTTAACTAGGTCCTCCGCAGTGATGCTGTAAACACATTTTAAGTTGAGGCGGGGAGGAGCCTGATGCTCCTGTGTGGGTTTTGATGTCTCCCACTGTGTTGGCCTGTTTTATGTCAACTTGACACAAGCTGGTCATTTTGAGAGAAGGAACCTCAGTTGAGAAAATGCCCCTGCCAGATTGGCCTGTGGGCAAGCCTGTGGTGAATTTTGTTGATTGATAATTGATGTGGGAGGGCTTAGTGCTCTGTGGGAGGTGACACTGCTGGGCTGGAGGTCCTGGGTTCTATAAGAAAGCAGGCTGAGCAAACTCGGAGGAGCAATGCAGTAAGCAGCTCCCCTCCACAGCCTCTGTATCAGCTCCTGTCTCCAGGTTCCTGCCTTGTTTGAGTTCCTGCCCTGACTACTTTCCACAGTGATGGACTGTGAAATAAACTCTTCCCTTCCCAGGTTGTTTATGGACATGGTGTTTTTAATCACAGCAATAGAAACCCTAATCATGACACCTTCTATGTACCTAGCAGGCTATAAAGCCAAAGTTAAACCGTACTGTGTCAGGTAGCTAACACAGACCAGCAGAGAGCCGGTATTTGTTGACTAGATAATTAGAGGATGGAGTGAACTGACGTGGTTTGTCCAGGGACTCAGATCTGTAAGTGCACTGTCTATGATTCTGGGGTCCCTCCTGCTCCTCCTGCTCAGGAGTCACCCCTCTCTTGCTCTTTCTCTCCTATTTATTCATCTTCCTTTGTCATCATCCTCCTTTGGGGGGACATCTTACTTTTCCTATGGTGTATGCATCCTGAGATGAGGGCTCATCTCTGACTCATATTAAATGCCTGTAGAAATAAAGTAAAAAATGTATTTTTAGATAACTTTTGTTTTACTGTGATTTTAGATAGGCAGAAAAATAGCAAAGGTAGTACACAGAGTTCCTCATATCCCATAGTTTCCCTCTTGTTACATCATATATTCTTAAGGTAAACTTGTCATAACTGAATAGATATCAACTCACTATGAGCAAACTCCACAATCGATTTCAATTTTATTAGTCCCCCCCATTCTTTCCTTTTGACAGCATATACATTTAGTTGCTCTATTCCCTTAGGCCCTTCTTGGATGCAATCTTTCCTTTGGCAAGCCTTTTTCTCCCCAGGCCTTTTCTTCTTTCATTTTTATTCTCCAGAAAGGGTCTCATTATTGTAGCCAAGCATGGCCTTGAATGTGTAATCCTCCTGCCTCTACCTCTCAAGAGTCTGGCATTTCAAGTGTGTCCCTATACCCTTACCTCTGGTTCTTTCTTCGGTTTTGATGATGCTGAAACTTTTGAGGACTACTGATGAAATTCTGTAGGATGTCCCACAGCTGGAGTCCAGATTCTGTTATTGCCAAGGGTAGTTTGGGCTTTGGATCCTCGAGAAGACTCAACAGCCGAAGTGCCATTCTCACTACACTGTGTCAATGACGTGCACAGGATCCTGGTTTAACCCTGAGCATGTTGACACCGACTCCCAGGCAAACGGGGTGCTTGCCAGGTATTTTCATTGTAAAGTTACTTTTTAATCCCCCCCCTTTCTTGACATCTTTGTACGGAAGTCATTAAATAGAGCACACCCTTAAGACTGGGGAGCTGCCTCATGCTCTCTGAGAGGGGGATCATCTACATAAATTATTTGGAATTTTTGTGTGTAAGGGGTTTTCTACTTTCTCCCATTGTTCGGTTTAACCATTCTTTTAAGCCAGTGTGAATACATGGATCATCATTTATTATTTTTATAATATAATTTTTCACTAGTTCTTTGAGAATTTTGTATGATGCATTTTGATTATATTCACCCCCCTGCTCCTCCCCCAACTCCTCCAAGATCTACCCCCTCCTCCCCTCCCCTTTGTGTCCTCTTTAGAGACTGTGTCACAGCAGATGTCCTGGTCAGCTGGCTCTTAGATGCTTTCTGCCTCCTCTTCCACTATGTTCTCTGTGGGAGTTTGAATAAGAATGTCCCCCACAGGCTCATGTATTTCAATGCTTAGCAAGTGGCACTATTTGAAAGGATTGGGAGGTGTAACCTTGTTGGAGTAGATGTGGCCTTCTTGAGGGTAGGTGTAGAAGTAACCAACCGTCTTATTGAATAAGAAACACAGAGCCAATACAGAGATAAAAGCCAAGAGGTCAGAGCTAAAAACCTTACCCTTCACTATGGCGGTGGTCCTACCTCTCCGAAAGAGACCTACTTCCTGTGTCTTTTTTTTTTTTTATAGAGTTTCTGCTCTGCCTTCTGTAAACCCAACCGCATGACCTCCTAGTCACTGCCTGTCTGTACAGACCTCCAGGTCTTCTATGGTTGGTATTGAGATTAAAGGTGTGTGTCTCCAATGCTGGCTGTATCCTTAAACACACAGAGAGCTACCTAGCTCTGCCTACCAAGTGCTGGGATTAAAGGCATGCACCACCACCGCCCAGCTTTTGCTATGGCTTGGTAATAGCTCTGATCCCCGGGCAACTTTATTTATTAACATACAAATAAAATCACATTTCAGTACAAATAAAATATCACCATAGGTAGGCATGGCCTTGTTGGAGGAAGCATGTTATTGGGGTTGGGCTTTGAGGTTGCAAAAGCCCACTCCAGCCAGGCCCAGTGTCTCTCTTTTACTGCTGCCTAATCTGGATGTAAAACTCCCAGCTACTTCTCTATCACCATGTCTGCCTGTATGCCACCATGCTCCCTGTCATGAGGATAATGGACTAAAACGTCAAACTGCAAGCAAGCCCTAATTAAATGCTTTTCTTTATTAGAGTTGCTGTGGTCACAGCAATAGAACACTGACCAAGACATTCTCTGAGCTGCAAGTGTAAGGGTTGTATTGTAAACGTATTATTTGGGTAGAGGCACTCCGTTCTTAGCTGTTCTCTGTATTTTGACCAGTTGTAACTTTGTGTAATGATCTCTGTCTGCCACAAAAAGAAGATTCTTTGGTTAGGGATGATAGCTGCACTTCTTGTAGGTATAAGGATAAGTATTAGAAATTATACTGGTTTCTGAATGTGGCAATAGTAGGTAGATCCTCCTTTAGGTTCAATGGCCTCATCAGAAGGGGTTGAGTTTGATAAGTTTACAGTATCAGGCGTGAATTTCCCCCTACTGAGTGGGCCTTTAGCCCACTTGGGTGGGGTGTTGGTTACCCCAGGGCATAAGTGCCACTAATACACCATTCAGACTCTCATGCCATTCTGTTCATTGTTGTGGTTCATAGGCACAGCTGGATAGGAGTGTTGATCGCCTTTTTCCTCTGGCAGCTTGCACAGCTCCTTCACATCTATGAGAGCTCGGCCTCTGGGAGGAGGCTGCTAGGTCAGATCCAAGTGGATTCCTCACGGTCTTATGCTGAAGTGTGTGGTGTCTTCAGGGTAGGATGGTACCTTATATTTCCAGAAGCCAGAGACGGGCAATGGCAAAGCTTATATTGTCTGTGGTTCTCCTGGAATCCCATGGCCAACAGTTTGAAAGGAGGTTTCCCATGTCTGGTACTGGGGTTTTGGTTAGGTAGTTTATGGCTTTGGGGGAGGCATTGCCACCCCAAGTGGTGTAACGTGTGTGTGTGTGTGTGTGTGTGTGTGTGTGCTGTCCCATCTGGATGACAAGTAGAGCTAGGGTCTTCACCATGGACCGGGACCTCTTCTCATCACTAGCCTAGCCCTCCCATGGGGCTGGCTGAGCAGCTCCACTTTTGAGCTGCCTGGGCATCTCCCACTAAGGCTCTGCTGAGCTGAAAAAACTCCAGAGCTCTGCTCCCTCCACCTCCAGCATGATCTAAACATGTCAGCCTTGCCACATGAAAGAGAGCTGCTTGTCTCTCAGAGCAGGTTTGCCAATTGGATAACCAAGTCTCATCCTCCCAGCCGGTCATAAAACCTCCATTAAACCCTTTATTACATCTCCTGGTCTGTAGAGTGAGCTTGCCTTTGATGGAGGACAGTTGAAGGAGGTGCCATCTTTGAGTCCTCAGCCCATCGCCCAAGGCTGTCTCCTCTGACACTTTAGAGGGCGGTCAGCTGCCCAGCAGTAGAGGGGCTTTTATTCCTGAGCCTGACCTGGCCTGTGTAATTAGGTGCTCCGCCTAGACTCTGTCTCATGGCTGAGTCACTCAGAGAAAGGTGCAGCTGCTAGGTCCTGGGAAAGCTGGAAGCTGTCTGCCTACTCGGTCCCTAATAGGGAGAGTGTGTGTCTATCAGGGACACGGTAGGGAGTCTCGGCAGCCACACGGATGACCCATTGCAGATCCTCTTGAATTACTCTTAACAAAATCATCCTAACAGGGAGTGGGGGGTTTTGCTCTTTGAATGGACTGTGTTGGTGTGTTCTGCGTTCTGTGCTCCTTTGTGCTTTTGAGTAGGCGAAGGAGATGTACCACTGACACAGTCCACATTCACTTCACAGTAAGTGAGAACACATGAGGAAAGTCTGCTAAGACCAAGATGGGAACCAGGGGTTCTTGGGAGAGACCTGGGTCTGAGGACAGCTTAGCCACTTACTGGATCTCAGAAAAGACATGCAGTCTCTTTGTTTTCTTTCTTTAAAGAAATGGCATTTAAGAGACTGACGCAGAAAAATGAAGAAAATGGCTATGAAAGGATTTCATGAACTTCCATCTTTTAAACCAATGTGCTCTTGGGTTAGGCTAGAAATTCTAGGTAATATTCTACCCTCTCAAACCTGCTCTGAGCCTTCCCTCTCCCATGCGGTTGATCTGAGGGCTCATCCTTGCTGATGCTTATGGCGCAGAACTCTATCCTACCTGTTCTCTGCTATGACACTATGTTAGCTTGTCTCATTTAGGATTCTAGTTCATTAGCCATTTCCTTCCAGAGGATTCATGCAGAACAAACCGCTCTTCTCATTCACGCTTCCTTCTCTAGTGAAACTGTCTTCTTATCGGCTCCGTGTTCGAGAATGTTCCTGCACCCCTCTTCCCAGAATGCATCATCCTCTCAGGTTTTCCCTGGAGCAATACCACATGTGCCTCAGGTCCCATGTGTCTGTGTGATCACTGTCACAGCCTGTTTCAGCCCTCGCAGGGTCCCTGTCACCTGAAGCCTAGCCCTTGTGCCACGGTGCTGCCTTTACGTCAGAGGAGTCTCCCCAGCAGAACCGTATGACCTGCCTGGCCTAATACTTGCTCACCGAGCAATGTGTTGATGTATTGCAGCATCGGAGTTACCAGGACCTGACTTCAGAAGTCCGTGGCCCAGTTTCTTTATCCAACGCTACCCTTATTTCTCAGTTGTAATGACTCACTTCATACTATGCTGTAGACAAGGAAGTTCCTCGGGTAGGTCCCTTTGCCTGCCCTTTTCATCGCCTCCAGTCCCTCAGCTCATCTCAGGCATACTTCCAGGGAGCTGTTTCCTTTCCCCTTTCTCCTTTTCTTCTCAACTTTCTTCTTTTCTATGAATTTAGATGCCTGTGGCTTGTCTCTTCCATGAGGCTCCCAGTTTCCAATGTGGTAGAGAGAAGTCGGTACACAGTAGCTCCTACATCCTGAAAGAGTCTTTCAGTGATGTCTAAACATGCACACAGAAGTATGGAGTGTGCTGGGGGGTAGTTGATTTGTGAATCCTTTTCCTGGATGATCTCTGATCAGTGCCTTTCACAGATGCGATAATTAAGTTCTGGGGATAACAAGGCAGACCATAGGAAATCTGAATCATCACTAATGCTTTCCCCCTTTTAAGGAATGTAGCACCCAGAATTCTCTCTGCTCGAACAGAGGAGAGTGATGCCACTGAATGGCTGTGAGATTTCAGAATATCTACTTGAATTTTCCAAGCCAGTGTATCTTTTGATTGATGACAGGGGGTTAATGATGTACAGCGAGGGTTAACTAAACCACACAGTGTCCATAGTAAGCATCCGATACATGTTAGTTAATATTAATATTACTGAATAACTTATTTTACAAACAAGTTGATGCCCTTAGGCATTTCCTTATCTCTGTTTCTGCCCCAGGCAAACATAGTTTCCCCCTCCCCCATTTCACCCCTAGGCAAACTTCTGGAAGAATGTTCTTTAACGTCTTCATTTTCTTCTCCTCGCCTTTCTAGTCCAGCCGCCATTTTCACCATTTCTGGAGCTTCATATTTCAGCATGTTCTTTAGCCTTGTGGTCTCAGCTTCATCACAGGCCTCCTCCTCACCTCTTTCCTAGTTACAGGATTGGCACTGTGGAAAGCCCTCCTTCGTTGAGGCCCCCTTTTAATAAGACTTCCTATTCCCTAGTTGTTCTCTCTCTCTCTCTCTCTCTCTCTCTCTCTCTCTCTCTCTCTCTCTCTCTCTGTGTGTGTGTGTGTACCCCTCTCCTCGTCTCCCTTCCCCTCCCCTTCCCTCTCAGTCTCTGTCACCATCTCTAACTCTATGTCTATCTCTCCTATTTATCACTGCCTTGAGTTCAAGAAGAACCAAGTTGTGGGAATGGCATGAT
>CABHPR010157119.1:23348-41115 GCA_902168415.1 Peromyscus melanophrys | reverse complement strand
TAAGCTCTCCTGTAGCACACAATTACCACAGCTACTTGTTCAAGTAAAGAGTGGCTTTGTGTTTGTCTTTTAGTAGGATAAAAAACAATGGAACGTAAGAAGTTTTGCTGAATGAACCTCAGGAAAATAACATTGGCAAAACATCCTGAATGTCAAAATGTCATGTACATTCACGGTTAACTAGTCAACATTTGTTAACCAAGATGCCTCCCCAGTGATGAGCCTGACAAGTGAACAGTACAGTACGTCTTTCCTTTCCCTGGTTCACATCTTTATAAAGAAATCTACATTTTGGGAATGCCTATAAGACTCTGACAACCATGTTCACACAAACTTTATCTTGTATTTTCAACTTCAAAAAATTATGGCCTTTCTATCACCATTCATCTCATAAGTTTTGATGGTCTTATTTATATTGATTCAATTACTTATGATTAAAAGAACTGAGGATGTATAAGACTTTGTAGTAAAGGTAAAAAAAAACTCAAGTGTGTTACATTCTCCAACAACTTTTACTCATGATGCTCTAATTAACTAGACACTACTGGCGGCTGGCTAGCTGGTGGGAGAGGTTGGTCTATCTGGGAGTCTTTTGTTTTTCAACAATAAGCCACAAACATAAGTTTACATGGAGATTTCAGTTCATAGACTTATGCACACAATTTGTCCCATGCAAACAGGGGTGAATACCAACTCCTTTGTCTCTCCTACAGTTCTGTTCCCACAATAGTGGAAGGAAAGAGGAAGCTGTGGGCTTTCATGTGAGCACGATCTGACAGGACACAGAAATCCATCTTGTTAATTCAGTTCTGACTCAGAGTCCCTTTGTTCTCCTCTCCTTGTGGTAGAGCTCTTCTCTCGATTGATTCCGGTTTGTGAGAAATCTTTCATTGTAAGATCCATAACGCAACAGGAAACTCCATGAGATCTCATGACATAAATTATGGTACCTGTGGGCTTTAACGGAATGTCTAATTGTAGTTAGGAAATTACCCTAAGAAAATCCAGGGTGAAAAGTGATTCAATTAAAAAAAAAATCAGAGTAAATAAGAAAACACACAGCTTCAAGTACACTAAAAGGACCTGAAGTTGTTCAGTTTGGGGATTTTCTTCAGACCAACACTCTTTTCCATCAACACTATAGATGGGAGACTGTCTGGTTGAGCTCGGCATTTGGCATCATTTGTATAAGCTGTGGCACAGTTCACATGCTCAGCAGAGTGCTGGCTAAAAGTAAAAGGTGACAGGTTATGCTTTTATTTTCTCTTCTTCTTTAGACCCTCCTTTAAAAGATGAAAAAAGAAATTTTAAGATATATAAATCTACAAGGGCAAAGATGATGGGTAAGGGCATATCCAGGGTCTGGAGAAACTTGAAAAAGAACATCAGGGGAGAAGGAAAGCAAAATGCGGAGATCTCACAGGGAAAGATAGCCAGAGGCGACTGTCTCACTCTGCACAGAACCTCTGTAGTACAGGATTTAGAGGTGATCTGTGTGGCCTGTGTCAAGAGAGAACATGGAACTAAATGAAGGATTGGCTGAATGTGTCTATCTGGTAACATTGACCCTCTAGATTAGTTACCTTCCCTGTTGCTGAGATAAAATACCCTGACAAGCAACTTAAGGGAGAAAGGGTTTATTATATTGGCTCATGGTTCAAGGGCACAGTCCTTCACGGCAGGGAAGGCATGGTGGCCGGCTGATCACACTGCATCTGTAGTCAGGAAGCAGACAGAGATGAGTATATGTACTCAGCTAGCTTTCTCCTTTTTATTTAGTCTGAGATCCCATCCCATGGAATGATAGGTTTTCTCACGTTTAGGGTACGATTTCTCATTTCATTTAACTCAAACTCAATAATGCCTCACAAGCATACATGCCCAGGGGCTCATCTCCTCTGTGGCTTTAGATTCTGTCATGTTGACAGTCAATACTTACCATCATCCTCCCTAACACACTCATGCAAAATGCTAGCATCATAATATCTCCTTACGAGGATTTCAGGACTTTAGATGTCAAATCTCCTTTGTGAAGAAGTTAGGAAACACTGAAACAAAAAGACACCATAACCTGACATTTTATAAATACTTTTATTAATTCTCTGGCAGTTGACTACACACATACAATATATTTTGAATATATTCATTCCCCACTTCTCCCACTGACTCTTCCCAGAAACACTCCCTACTCCCTGCCTCCCTCCAAACTTCAAGTCCTTTTGTTTTTTAAAATAATCCAGTGAGTCCAATTTGTGCTGCCAAAATATTCGTGCATGTGGGCCATTTGCTGGAGCGTGGAGATCTACCAGAGGCCCACACCCTTAAAGAGAATTGATTCTCCCTCACCCAAAAACCACCAAGTATCAGTAGGTCATCAGCAGGGGTAGGGGCTCATGAGCCCCTCTCCCCTCCATGTTGGAATGTAACTTGACATTTTAGAGTCCAATAACATAATGCTCACCTTTCTTTACAATTGCCCTAAACAAAATCAGCCAGCGGCAACGCTCACTCTTAAGTGTTAATGAGTAACCAAGGATCACCAGGCAAAGAATACTTCTAACATGAGAGATCAAAACCCAGGTAAACAAAGGGGAAAGTGAGCCTGAAGAACCAGACATTGCAGAGAACAGCAAGGAACGTCTCACAAAGCAATAATTAGTGACCCACACCTATAACAATAATGACAGCTAGTATTTACTGAGGTCACACTGGCAGCTGCTGCTAAGTGACTATTAGTAAATGAGGAAGCCAGGATTCGGACATGAATTTCAAACTCATCCTCTATATTTGTTTATTCGCCTTGCTAAAATCCAGTGTGGTTTTATCCACGTTCACAAACATTGTGCTGGGTTTCCCAGTTTACCCTGATACCAGAAAAACAAAAGAACAAGGAAGGCTCAAAAAACGTTCTCTGGCACTTGACAAACCCTATTTAGAGCCTTTAGTCTAAGTATCAAAAGTACTGCTCCAGACAGGACAGGGTACCAGCTCTCATGAAGCCGAAGTTAGAAATTCAGTACAAGAGATGGGCAATACAGTGAAGGAAGTCTACCAGAAGACTAAAGAGCAAGAGGAGAAAATTACAACTCAAGAGGAACATGTGTCTGAGGAATACAAGATGTTTTTTCCACTTCCTGGGAATTCCGGAAGGGAGGAAGAGAAAATGGGAAAAATGAGTCGTACCAAGCATGATACAAGAAAAGTTCCCAGAGATGAACATTTCCTAAAGGTCTAGGTTGAGCAGGATCCAAACCCCTGTGCCCAGGAGAAAAAGTGGTAAAAGGATTCACGGCATGGCACAGCTTCATGAAATCTCACACTCAGGATAGAGAGAAGCTTCTAAGGACTTCCAGGGTGGGTTAGACTGTCAGCTGTAGAGTGTATAAGCTTGAGTTTAATCACCATCATGTACATACAGGCAGGTACACACACACACATAGAGGGGAAAGAGAGAATCAGCTAAACAGACAGACAGGCAGACATGGAGAAACAGAGACAGACAGAGAAAGAGAAGAGGGGAGACAGAGAGCCAGAGACAGAGAGAGAGAAAGAGAGAGTTAAAGCTTGTCCAACTAATAGGAACTTGAGTGGCATTCTATTTATGAAAAGCACCAGTGGGGTTAGAATATAATAAGACAAATTTTGAAAGAGTGATTTTTAAGAGAAGTTTGCAATGCAAAATGCTATAGCCAGGCAAAGCACTAATCCAAGCATGCTGAAAATCTCTTTCTAGATGGCCTTTCTAAGAGATTGTTTGAAAGTGCAGTCTGACTGAGGGAGACGATCAAAACAAATGACATAGAATCTAGGAACAGATTCCCTGCCGAGGGAAGGGAGAACTCGCTTCTGAGCAGCTTGAATTTCCTTGAAGGAACCATGGCTTTCACACTGCTGGAGCAATTTGATGAGATTGTGTTTTAAGCAGAACATTCTATTCTAAGTGTTAAGGTGGGATCGTTAGATTTCTGGGAGACCTTCGCACCTTTTTCGCAAAACTCAGATGAAATGTAATTGAGACCTAAACTATGGTGGCAGGAAGGATCACAAGTATGTGGACACATGAACAACAGGACTGGTATCTGACAGCTGGAGGGGCCACAGTTTTATTTTACTATAGATATTTATGGCATGACCGTAGAACAAAGGCAAAGGAGACCGCATGAAAGAACAGGGGAGCTTCAAACCCTGGAAGCCGCTACAGAAAAAGCAGGAAAGATTTTCTTTGATACCCATAGGAATGAAGGGAGGATTCATTCCTGTTGTTTCAAGTGAAGATAACGTGCAGTGTCACCAGGGAAAGCGAGAGGTGCTGCTACCTTTGTTTCTGATAACATCCCAAGTGTCTGTTGAGAACTTCAGAGCTCTGCAAGGCAGAGTCAATTTTAAAACAGCTGAGGAAAAGAACAACAAAAGCCACTCAGCTCATGCTACTTGACCCTGTGAGTGTGAAGCCGTGTGGGTGGGATAACGTGCTTCCGGAGAGTCACACCAGGATGCCTGAAGCGCAGCGTGTGCGGTGGATGCTTGGAGTTGAGACCAAAGTTGGAGACGTTGTCTAGGACCAGATCTGCAAGGCCTTGAAGGAAGAGACAAAGAGCAAATAGGACATTGGGGAGTCACTGGGGAGTTGGGCAGGAGAGTGACATTCCTCAGTTCTCAACACTGTTCTCGGTGGTGTCTGAAAAACAGATCGAAAGGAAAAAAACAGTAAACATAAAAGCTGCTGCAGCAAAAGAGGAGGCTAGCTGGAGGGAGAAAGCTAAAGTGAAGAGATGTGATATACCAATAGGCCAATTTACTCTTTTTCTTGGGATATTTTTTTTTGGGGGGGGGGGGGGAGTGGTTGTCCTTTTTCTTCACATGTCTCATTTGTCCAGCGGTCTTCAGATTCCTTAGCTGGATTTGAACATAGCCGTTGTTGATGTCTAAGAGGAATTATGGCACCCAATAAGACTATCAAAATCCAGACTGATCAAATCCCTTATATAAAATGGCACTGTGTTGGCATATATCCTGTGGATGTCCTCCCTTATATTTCCAATAATCTCTAAATTGCTTACAGGTACCTTATGCAAAGTAAATGTTCGGCTAATATCACCATAGTTTATTGGGGGAGTGGTGATGAGAAAAACTCTATATATCCTCAGTGCAGATGCAACTTATTGTTTTTAAAAGTTTTCAGTGTGGAGTTGGTTAAATCCAGGGATTTAGAGCCCAGAGGTACAAATTGCTGGATGTGCATGGGTTTGAGATCTTTTGAGGTTTAACCCACAGCTCTTTGCTATGTTACATGTTGAAGTTCAGCATACTGGAGTTACTCCAAGATTGAGCAACTGAGCAATAGGAGTACTGATTGTTGTGACAGATTAAAAACAGAGGATAAAGAGGAGGGGGTGGCAGGAGGTAGCCACAATTACTGCCACCCCTCAGTTTTGACTCTATTAAACTAGAGATGTCTGTGAGGCATGCAGGTAAGATGTCAAGCGAGTGGTTACACAGACTAGTTAAGCTCCAGGCTGGAGTTGTATTGACTGGATCCTTTGCTTTGGGTTTGAGTTCAGATAAACTCGAAGTTGAAGATAGAAGGAAATGAAGATTTATTGAGCTCCACTAAACTCCAAACACACATCACGTCACAGATGTCTCTCAGGTGTATACTCATGCTCCAACACTGACCTTGTCCATGCCTGCTGTTAGAGTTACTATATGCTATGAAAAACTATCATGACCAAAAGCAAGCTGGGGAAGAAACTATTTCTTTGGCTGATGCTCCCATATCACAGTTCATCATTGAAGAAAGTCAAGACAGGAAGTCAAACAGGGTAGGAAACTAGAGGCAAGAGCTGATGCAGAGGCCATGGAAGGGTGCTGCTTACTGGCTTGCTCCTCATGTCTTGCTCAGCCTGCTTTCTTATAGAACTCAGGATCACCAGGCCAGAGATGGCACCACCCAGAGTGCAAAACCAAGTTATAAAAACAAACAAAAAAATCACACATACACATCTCATAATATTTTAAGCAAGTTTACAATTTTTGTGTTGGGCCATATTTGCATACTATACCAGTCACACTTCCCTGGAAGAGAGCAAGACAGAAAAAATGAGCTAAAAGTTGTTATCCTCCTTCAATATCACAGACAGATGGATGAACCACAGGGTAGAGATACCTAAGTTGCTTCAAGAGAAACTGGAGTTGAAAGTTGGCCTGACGTAGAAGACAGTGGGGGGGGGGGTTGGAGGAGGAGTGAGTGAGGGGCATCCAAAGGACAGGAGAGGCCTTCACACTTCACAGCTGTGCTAAAGGCTCTTTCTCCTCCCTCTGCTCTTTCCCCAGCTGCAGCGTTATTTGTGCCAATTTCCCAAACATCTTTCTCTAGTGTTAATCACCTGGAGTGAGAGCATTCAGGGACAAGTGCCAAAGTTCGTTCTCGTTAATAGGCAAGGTTGGCCAACACAGAACTGTAGAATTTTAGATAAAAAACAAACCCCCAAAATTAATATAACACCTTCTCCCGTGACAATCATAATTCAATGGTGAAAACAAGGATAATAGATGAGCTTTATATCTGTTTAAAAAAGAAAAGAAGAAGAAGAGTATGAAGTTCTGGCACCCTGGAACCTTGATAATATAACCCCAGTTAAATCTGGTTGTAATGGAAGAAGTTGGCAACACTAGATTTCACTCGCTAAGCAGACACTGCTAATTGTTTTTTTCTTTTTGATTTTTTGTAAATTTTTTAATTTTTGAGATTATAATACAGTTACATTATTCCCCCTTTCCCTTTTCTCCCTGCAAGCCCTCCCATATGCCCTTCCTTCCTCTCTTTCAAATTCATGGCCTCTGTTTTTCATTAAGTATTGTTACACACGTATATGCACATGTATATACCTATATATTTCTAAATACGTAAATTTAAGCAGCTCAGTCTGTACAACGGTATTCATATGTACATTTTTTGGCTGGCCATTGGGTATTAGATAACCAGTGGGTGTGCGCTTCCCTGGGGAAGACTGTTTCTCTCACTCTCAGTATTCCCTAGTGTAGATGTAACCAACCGTCTTATAAATAAGAAACACAGAACCAATGCAAAGAAGAAAGCCAAGAGGTCAGAGCTAAGAGCTAAAACCTTACCCTTCCTCCTGCAGTGATCCTACCTCTCCGAAGGAGCCGCTACTTCCTGTGTTAAAGTCTTTATATAGTCTCTGTTCTGCCTTCTCATTGGTTGTAAACCCAACCACAGGACTGCCTCATCACGGCCTGTTTGTATAGACCTCCAGGTGTTCTATGGTTGGTATTGAGATTAAAGGCATGTGTATCCAATGCTGACTGTATCCCTGAACACACAGAGACTTACCTAGCTTTGTCTACCAAGTGCTGTGATCACAAGAGTATACCACCACTGCCCTGCTTTCCTATGGCTTGCTAATAGCTCTGACCCCCAGGCAACTTTATTTATTAACATACAATTAACATTTTGGTACAAAAGAAAAATATCACCATACCCTAGTTGCCTGTGGTTCTTTCTGTAGGGTTGAGGCCTTGTGGTACCCCTCCCCCCAAATCCACTTCAGCATGTCTATTGTGATTGTCCTTGTTCAGCTCATGATTAGGAAGTCAAGCTGGTGAGACTTCATGGGTGTAGCTTCTGACATTCCTAGGAGATGAAAACTTCCTGTTCCTCTCATTTACAGTCTTTCTGCCCCCTCTTCTGCAATGTGCCCTGAGCCTTGGGTTTAGGAATTGTGTTATAGATATATACATTGGGACTGGGCCCCACAACTCTGTACTTTGATTGGTTGTGGTTTTCTGTGCTGGTCTCCATCTGTTGCAAAGGGAGGATTCCTTAATGAGGGGTGAGGACTGCACTTATCTTTGGGTAGAGGACAAGTATTTAGAACGTAGTTAGGGATATGCTGGCTTAGTAAAATGGCATTGTAGATTCTCCTCCAAGGTCCATGACTTCACTAGTCCGGCTAGTTGGCTGGGTTTCCAGTAGCAAGCACAGTTTCCCTCTTGTTAAGTCAGTCTTAAGTTTGATTAGAGAGTTATTGGTTACCACCTAGGTATGTGGACAGGGTTTCTCGTAGTCCAGGCTAGTTTGAACTCACTGTGCAGCCAAGGATGATGACCTTGAACTCCTGGTTCACCTGCCTCTGCATTCCAAGTGCTGAGATTACAGACATACGCCAACATGCCAGGCTTATATTAATTTTTTAAAATTTGGTTTTGCCTTTTTTTTTTTTTGAGACAAGGTCTCACTTTGTTGTCTTGGATGTCCTGAAACCTGCTATATAGACCAGGCTGGCCTAGAACTCGGAGAGATCCACCTGCTTCTGCCTCCCATGTGCTATGATTAAAGGCGTGCACCACCACACCCAACTTATATTAAATAGAAAAGCCTTGGATAGGGAACACATAGTGACTATTTTAACTGATGAAATAAAGAGAAGAGAGATGACAGTTTAAATATTCATTGCTTTATTCAAGCTACGTTTCAGTGCAAGAACAATTATCAACAAGACAGTCTATACCCTTTGGGACTAGAGAAGAGAGAATTGCTACTTAAAAGCCAAAAACCATTCTACTTTAATAACCAACATTACTATGCAACTCCTAGCCCCACCACATCTCCCTCCCACAGTTTGCAGAAGTATTGTTAGACTATTAATAAAATAATTAGCTTTTTAAAAATAGGAATATGTTTATAGTCTTCTAAAAAGAAACTGTCTTGGGAAGGGTTCTCTTAGCCATGGCTCATTATGTAACTATTGAATTCTTAAGTTCTGCATTTAATGGAGAGTATTTTCATAATATTGATGCTAATCCCAACAAAGGAGTAGTTTATGTGACTCCAGACATGAGCCCCCCAACTCAAACCTCACCCCCAGAAAGTGACAAGAGCTTGGTTGCCATTGACCTTGTCTGATTTTTTTTTTTTTCCGGGAGATCTTTTAATGATGTCATTTTACAAAATAACGTTCATATCCCTCTCTGATTCCAAGAGTTTACAGAGAGAATCAAATGTTTATGGATTTGTGTTGATTAAATGCAAAACTTCCATGCAATAAAAATAGTAGTTCTAGGCAGGTAAGATGGCTCACCAGGTAAAAGGCACTTGTCACGTAAGCCTGAAGACCTGAGTTCAATCCCCAGAACCCGTGTAAAGATGAAAAGAGAGAGCTAACTCCACAAATGTGCCCTCTACCTTCCATATGCATACCCAGGTATGTGTGTACTGAGACATACACACACACACATACATAATATACATATGCACAATAATGACTTATTAAAACTTTGAAAACCAGCAGTTCCTTATATCCTGGACTTAGAAACTCATATGCACTGTGGACCAGTAGAAATAGGTAATGAATTCAGATTGCACAGTCAGTAGCAGAAAGTAACTCATTGTCTCGCGGTTAATCTCAGGACTGTTTGTTTGGAGGGTTGGGGGGGAGGCATAGACAAGAAGGCCCTGGCTGTTCATTGCCTGTCTGTGTTGTGTTGTTCTCTGAATCCCAGAGACGTGTCTTCCACCAGCGTCACTGCCCTTCCCTCCAAAGGCCTGGAGCACCTGAAAGAACTGATCGCAAAGGACACGTGGACTCTCAAGAAGCTCCCACTGTCCTTGAGTTTCCCCCACCTCACGCGGGCTGACCTCTCTTACCCAAGCCACTGCTGTGCCTTCAAGAACCAAAAGAAAATCAGGGGGTAAGTAGCAGCGCTCTGGAATAAGCAAGGAGAGGCCATGAGGGCAGTTGGATTCATTTTTAGGTTTGGAAAAGATCGGGATTGAAAATCCCAGGAGGGAAAGAACTGGAAACATCCACATGAGCAAGCAGGAAACCCATGGACCTGATGGCTGTGGGAGCAAAATGGTTGCAGACGAGAAATAAGGCCAACATTGTTGGACTGTGGTGGGCAAGGGGAGACGATAAGAAATGATGTCATGGAGACAGGGCTCACTATGAAACTGACTTGTCCAGTGTGCACAGACAGTGAAGCAGGATCAGTTTGTATACCAAGCCTATCAGCTTCTAGCTGTGTTATCTCAGCCCATTTACTCAACTACTCTGAGCTTCTAAGGATTGAGATCATCATGTCGTCATCTGTACGGGTTTTGAGAAGATAAAGACGTTTACTGGAAAACACCAGGAGTTGAATATCTGGAATGTAACAAGTAAAATGTACTAACAATGACATGGATTGTTTCACTATCTGGGTATTTGCGGGAGTGCCAAGGAGAGATGCTCCTTCACACTTTACACTCCAAGCTGCCTCGGGTTCTTGCTCTGACCTATTTCCTCTCTTGTGTCTTGTGCCACCTCCTGTCCTAACCCCGCCCTTCGTTTATCTGTTTCCGTCTTCTTTAGTTTCCACACAAGTATCTACTAGGTGACTTTCCACACTCATCATTTTAACCAGAAAAAAAAAATAAACAAGTGTCATAGAGGATTTACCAATGTTTGCTTAGAAAATATGAATTTACACAGTAGAATTTACCTGAAGAAGTATTGCCTCCGACACAACCCTAAGACGAATCGCATACTAACCAAACTTAGGAAGTGTAAGATAAGGAAGGCAGAGTTGTACTAGTGAAATAAATTAGGATGTTTTTATAGAACTCCCTCATGAGGAGCCCTTTTTCTCATCAGCGAAAGCAAAGAGAAAATGGCCTTGGCTGCCAGCTGTTCAGACAGCAAAGCTGATTTAACAGAGAACTCTATCTGTGTTGCTCAGCGTAATCGAAAGATAACCAAAACCCGCAGCTTCATTTTGTTTCTATAAAACCCACCTAATTGCTCAGAAAATATAGCTTGGGATGGGAGCTTAAAAAGCCACCTGCAGGGGCTGGAGAGATGGCTCAGAGGTTAAGAGCTCTTGTAGCTCTTCCAGAGGTCCTGTGTTCAATTCCCGGCAACCACATGGTGGCTCACAACCATCTGTAATGAGATCTGATACCCTCTTCTGGTGTGCAGGAATATGTGTAGACAGAACACTGTATACATAACAAATAAATAAATCTTTTTTTAAAAGCCACCAGCAAATGAAAGCATATGTAAGGTTACCATGTTATAGTTCAAGCCTCCAAGCTGTAGAAGATTTCTGTCCATGGCTGGGATCCTATGGGCTTAGCCAGAATCTGGATGCGTGCTTTTATTAACGTGTTCTTATTAATCTTTGAAGTGCTTGGAGTGATTCCTGACTAGGAAGGTTTAATTCTGCCATTACACTTTGAACTCCATACTGCGCTGTGCTGTGGTGCAGGCACACATAATAAATTAAGTAAATGTTTTCAGTGATGTAGCAGAGGCAGGTCTGACCAGATCATGCAAACTCGGTAGCACCACGAACATTAAAATAAGTAACTTGCATATCTTCCCAGGGGTTAAGGGGACTCAAGGGTGGGCTTTAAGCAAGAGGTGACTCATATCTGTTGCCTTCCAGACTCCTGGAGTCCTTGATGTGTAATGAGAGCAGTATCCGGAACCTTCGTCAAAGGAAATCGGTGAATGTCTTGAAAGGTCCCATCTACCAGGAATACGAGGAAGATCTGGGTGACAACAGTGTTGGGTACAAACAGGACTCCAAGCTCCAGGAGAGCCCCAGCAACTCTCATTATTATGTATTCTTTGAAGAACAAGAGGATGAGATCATTGGTTTTGGCCAAGTGCTCAAAAATCCTCAGGAAGAGACTCTGCAAGCCTTCGACAGCCACTATGACTACACCGTGTGTGGGGACAATGAAGACATGGTGTGTACCCCCAAATCAGATGAGTTTAACCCCTGTGAAGACATCATGGGCTACAAGTTCCTGAGAATCGTGGTGTGGTTTGTCAGTCTGCTGGCTCTGCTGGGCAATGTCTTTGTCCTATTTATTCTCCTTACCAGCCACTACAAACTGACGGTACCACGTTTCCTCATGTGCAACTTGGCCTTTGCAGATTTCTGCATGGGGGTGTACCTGCTTCTCATTGCCTCGGTAGACCTGTACACCCACTCTGAGTACTACAACCACGCCATTGACTGGCAGACAGGCCCTGGGTGCAACACAGCGGGCTTCTTCACTGTGTTTGCCAGTGAGTTATCCGTGTACACACTAACGGTCATCACCCTGGAGCGATGGTATGCCATCACCTTCGCCATGCGCCTGGATAGGAAGCTCCGCCTCAGGCACGCATACACCATCATGGCTGGGGGCTGGGTTTCCTGCTTCCTCCTTGCCCTGCTCCCTATGGTGGGAATAAGCAGCTATGCCAAGGTCAGTATCTGCCTGCCAATGGACACCGACACGCCCCTTGCTCTGGCGTACATTGTCCTTGTTCTGCTGCTCAACGTCGTTGCCTTTGTGATCGTCTGCTCCTGCTACGTAAAGATCTACATCACAGTCCGGAGTCCCCAGTACAACCCTCGAGACAAAGACACCAAAATTGCCAAGAGGATGGCTGTGTTGATCTTCACCGACTTCATGTGCATGGCCCCTATCTCCTTCTACGCCCTGTCAGCACTTATGAACAAGCCTCTCATCACCGTTACTAACTCCAAAATCTTACTGGTCCTCTTCTACCCCCTCAACTCCTGCGCCAATCCATTCCTCTATGCTATTTTCACCAAGGCCTTCCAGAGGGATGTGTTCATCCTGCTCAGCAAGTTTGGCATCTGTAAACGCCAGGCCCAGGCTTATCAAGGTCAGAGAGTCTATCCGAATAACAGCACTGGTATTCAGATTCCAAAGATTCCCCGGGACAGGAGGCAGAGTCTCCCCAACATGCAAGATGCCTATGAACTCCTTGGAAACTCCCACCTGACTCCAAAAATACAGGGACAAGGCTCGGAAGAGTATAAGCAAACAGCCTTGTAAAGGGATGCTACACTATTCACAGTGGGATTTTAAAAGGCTGGTTTCTTGAACACACATTCTAATCTACAGCACACGGATGCCTAGCTTCATGCAGGTGATGTTTCATAGGAACACTGTTCGTCTCTAGAGAGTATTATCTCCAAGAAGGGAGATAAGCTATCAGCATATCTGAATCCCAGGTGATATAAAAATAGTCTACGCTCTCTGGGGGACTTGCCTGATGCTCATCTGTGATACTGTGCAACATGTTCCACTGATACCAGCTGGACCATTCCCACATCTATCTTCTCTGGTTTATGTAGTGCTGCTTTATAAAAAAGAGTCAACAGATGGCCAGTGTTCAATTACTTAAGCAGCTCTATATTGGATCCCCTGATATAACCAAAGAAAGTTTTTGTTCCTTAAAATTAACATGTCACACTTGGGAGGTGAAGGCAGGGAGATCCAAAGTTCATGCTTAGCTACATAGTGAGTTCCAAGCCTGCCTGGGCTACATGAGACCCCATCTCAAGAGACCAAAAGAACCGTGGAAAGCCAAACACAACTAGATGGCACGCAATTGCTTCCATTAAACATGAAACAGGAGAAGTTTAGCTTTGAGGGGATTTTGTTCTTTTCTTAGACTCCGAAACAAGTATCTCTTCACCAGAATCTCCCTGCTGTGACCCAACTGTTCTGCGTTGATTAGAGAAACTGCTGAGATTTCATCTATTGTGGCTGAGCAATCTAAGGAGCATCTTCTTGTAGAGGATGTGAGCTCCGGAAGGCAATTCTAGGCAACACGTGGGAATGAGGACCGAGCACACTTAGTCACCTGTTGAGCAATATAACTATAGGCCGCTTAATAGTTGGGTTTTGAGTAAGTCCCTGGAACTCCAAATTCTCTAGAAATGGAGCCACTTGATGCCCTCTTCCATTTTAAGAACTCTAGGTATATCTTGTCCTCAAAGATACATTTTCATGACAAAGAGAAAAAGCACCACGTAAGAAGAATCTGTTTTTTCTGTCTTGTGGAGCTGCTGTCTACTTCTTTTTGGAGCCATGATATGACCCAAAAGATTTTTCTTTATTTCAATTTGATCATCATATCTGAACCAAAAAATTCTACTGAGTGACTATATGGAGACAGACCCTAGTTATTCCCCTAATTCCTTTATCTATACTGCTGTTAGGTCCAGAACAGACTGGAATTTATGTAATAGACTAATAATACAGCCTGGTGTTGTGGTGCGTGCCTTTAATCCCAGCACTGGGAAGGTAAGGCAGGTGGATCTCTGAGTTCGAGGCCATCCTGGTCTACAAAGCAAGTTCCAAGACAGCCAGGGCTACGCAGAGAAACCCTGTCTCAAAACAACAACAACAGCAACAACAAAGATAGACTAATAATAGAGTTATTATTCGACTGTGTAGACTCACTTCAAAACATTTACCTCATCGTCACAGATTGGTTCTCAGCCCTCTGCAGCCCACACCACACTAACGCTGTCAAGAACTCTTTCCATCTGACACGGCCGGTTTCCTTCTAACCCTGCCAGTCATTGATGTAACATGTTTCTGTCCCCATAGTAAGCTTGCTTCAAACAGCCGTGAACTGTGTCTACACGAGTACCTTCCGGGTTTCCTGTCAGGAGAGCTCCTTACTACATTGTTCTGGTCTCTCCTGCAAGCAGATCTGATATTTGCTTCTCAGTGCTCATGAACCAAAATAGGACATAAAGAGGTGTTGTCACTTTACGTCTGTGAAGGAGGGTTTATGGGTCATCTAATGCGGTCCTGGCGTGACTGGCCCAGTGCTTTGTCAGTCACATAAGCATTGGCTTTCCTAACAGTTCACTTGCACTACTGAAATTAAACAAAGGTGTTACCTTGTGGTATATGTTTCTCTCTTGTGACATTTTGAAATATCACATCTGGACAGATGACGTGTCTCATCTTGAGTAGCTGATCGCGTGCTTTGAAAACAAAGTCCTAAAAGAGTGACTTCAACAAAATTGTTATTAAAAATTCACATTGACAAAACGAAATAAATTTTCTCCCTGGACTAAGGTATACGGTATTTTTTTTTTATTTGTCAGTTTCTTTTGAGGTTAACATTAGACGTGCATGTTAAAATCAAGGAGGAAAAAACACTGTGCACAGTTGCTAAGAAAACCATATTGATTGAAATTGATGGATTAGTAACTCCTAGAAGGTTGATTAGGATTCATTAGTAGGCATCTATGGATAAGAAGGAAAGATAGTAAATCAAAATATATCAAACAAATGACCAGTATTTCAATAGCATACTGAATTTGATAGATACTGAATTTAAATAGCATGCTAGGGTCTGAAGAAGTGGCTCAGCAGTTAAAGAGCTCTTGTTGCACTTGAAAAGCACTAGAACTTGGTCCTCAGCACCCACATCATGCAGCTTCCCATGTCCTATCACTCCAGCCCCAAGGGACCGGACACCCTATTCTGGCCTCTCGGCATGCCTGTACACATATGGACACGCAAATAGAGAAATATACATACTCAAATAAAGTATTATTGTAATGAAATAATATGTCTGTAAGTCCTCCTAAGCAGTCACTTTAACCAGCATCCTTTAATTATCTGAAGACTGACTGACATTAGTGAGGATAAGTTCCAGGAAATGACCCAGTCAGGAAGTACTTAACACGCAAGCATGAGGACCTAAGTCTGAGCTCCAGCAATGGTGTGAAACACCAAGTGTGAGAAGTACACACTATAATCTCAGCACCCGGGAGAGACAGGGTGGGCCTGGTCCTGGGACTTGCTGGCCAGCCAGCCTCACCAAATGGGTGATGTTCCATTCACTGAGAAACTCTCTCTCAAAAAAATACAGAAAACAATAGAGGAAGACACCAATATCTACCTCTGACCTACACACATACACACATATACACATGAATACACAAACACACATAACACACACCAAAATTAAATAAACAAAACTACCCATAGGCTAGGTTTTATAAAATTCGTTTTCTAAGCTGGGTGGCGGTGGTACATGCCTTTAATCCCAGCAACACAAAGTGAAGCATGATTTGAACATCATAATCAGAGTGTCTCCATCCCCAAGTCAGAGAGAGGCATCTGGGGGAAAATCATTTCACACTGTTTGAAGATATTAACCTGCTGTGGGATGTCTTTCTGTATGCTGTGAATATGTTTTGCTCTCATTGGTTGATAAGTAAAGCTGTTTGGCCAATGGTGAGGCAGAATAAGGTTAGGCGGTACATTCAAACTGAAGACAGAGCCGAAGAAGGTGGAGTGAGGAGATGCCAGCCTGCCGCCCAAGGAGCAATAAAATGCCAGGAGACAGGTAATGCCATGGCCACATGGCAACATGTAGATTAACAGAAATGGGCTGAGTTAAGATGAAAGAGCTAGCTAACAAGAAACCTGAGCCATAGGCCATACAGTTTGTAATTAATACAAGCCTCTGTGTGTTTACTTGGGACCGAGTAGGTGTGGGACCAGACAAGACACAGGAAAACTTCATCTATATTAATCACTTTCATCCTTTTTTCAAATATATAAATGGACCAGAAGAATTGTCACACACTTGAAAAACATTAACTTCACATTAATAAATGGGCAAAAAGAACATTTTTCTCAGGAAAAAAAAAACCAGATAATCCAAGTCCAGAATATTAGCATTAAAATTTCAATTAATAGCAACAGAGTAATCTGAAAAACTATTAAACTTCACCACAACAGCTATCTTTAAAAAGAAAAAAAAGTAACCCTAAATTAGGAAATCTGGAAATTTTAAAATCAGATTGCCAAATCAAAAGCCTTAACAGAAGTTAAAGCTGGGAAATCTCCAAGAATGTTAAGTAAAGGAACAACAATGTGAGCTATGAAGTAAAGGGCGAAAGATCCAGGGGTTGGAGATGTGCAGAAGGATCTGAATTTGGAACCCTAGTACTCCAAGGAGGGAGGGAGGTTCAGGCAGATCCCTGGAGTTCACTGGCTAGCCAGTCAAGCAGAATCAATGAGCTCTGGGCTCCATCAGAGATCTGTCTCCAAACAATAAGGAGGAGAGTAACAGAGGATAGTACCTGACATTGGTCTCTGTCCTACACATGTGCACATGCGAACATACACACACACACAAAGTTGAAAGATGTTAGTCAGTTTCCAAATTCAGTATCCTCCAGACTGGTCTAGAGCAGTGGTTCTCAACCTTCCTAATGCTGCGACCCTCTAAGTTCCTCATGTTGTGGTGACTCCCTCAACCAAAAAAATTTTTTGTTGCTACTTCATAACTGTGATTTTGCTACTGTTGTGAATCATAGCATAAATATCTGTGTTTTCTGATGTTCTTGGGTAACCCCTGTGAAAGGGTCATTCAATAGGTTGTGAACCACTGGTCTAGAGATAGCATAGAAATATAGTATGAAGAGAAATAGAAAGAGAAGAATTTGTACCACTTGTAAAGATAGATATTCTGCACTTAGTAACTGTTAAGATGGATGAGTCAGACTCACATGTGGAATAGCCCTTTACGATGTCAGCACTTCCAAAGTAAAGGAAACATCTAAGGAGAGAACTGAGAGAGAAGTCAGGTCTGGGAAAGAATTAGCAATCAGATTGGCATCTGAAACAACTTGACAATACCTTCAATGCCTTCACAAAAAATACATTTTAAATCTAGGATCCAAAACCATGCAAATTACTGCACAAATGTGAAGGTAACATGTTGGCATTTATACATACATACAAGCACTGAGGAAAAACCTTCTGTTGATGGAAATGTAAATTTGTATAGTTATCATGGAGGGCAGTATGGAAGTTCCTAAAAAGACAGACAGACACAGACAGATAGACTGATGGAAAGAAAGGAGGGAGGGAGGGGACTTTCTTAATCATGGGTTGTTCAGCCAACAGGGTATG
>CABHPR010157119.1:0-23248 GCA_902168415.1 Peromyscus melanophrys | reverse complement strand
GAAAGAAAGAAAGAAAGAAAGAAAGAAGAAAGAAAGAAAGAAGAAAGAAATCCAGCCTGGAGCCAAGTGTGATGGAACACATCTATGCTCCCAGCATGGAGAGACTGAGGCAGAAGGAACAATTCCAAGTTTGAGGTCAGCCTCTGCTGTATATCTAGATTCTAACTTTAACAAAAAGAAGAAGAAGAAGAAGAAGAAGAAGAAGAAGAAGAAGAAGAAGAAGAAGAAGAAGAAGAAGAAGAAGAAGAAGAAGAAGAAGAAGAAAAGAAAAGGAAAGCTAGAACTACTGTTTTACTCACTCTTGTATTGCTATGAACAGACACAAGACTGAAGCAATTCTCATATAGAAGAGCATTTAATTGGGGGTGTGAATGAAAATTCCTGAATAGAAACTGTGTCTAGGTGTGAACAAAATCCTCCTGGAAGGAGTCTGTGTCTGCAGAGACTGATGGACAGATTGGACTTTCAGTACTGTGGAGAGATGGGAATTTTGTAGGTTCAAAAGCTAATTACTTATCTTGGGCTTAGTTTTAGTCCTCTGGAACAGCCATTCCTTGCCCCGCTCTGTATCTGAACTAACACCCTGTGATAATAATAAAAAACTTCTTAGAAGCTACTGATTTAGCAGATCACTAGCTTCTACCAATCCAAGAGCTAAGAATGACATCAGATATCATCTTACACCTATAGAATAGCTCCCCCATCTCATTGTACCTACCTCTCTGGTACCCACCAATGGATTTTAAATTTACCTTGATTTATGACTTTCTTTGTTCTGTAAAACTATAAAATAAAATAAAAAAACTTCATGAAACTATTTTCATGTTGAAACATAGAATTTGGGGTAACCTAAATCTGTGTTCCCAAGCGATGGTCACTCATAATGGCTCCAGAATAAACTATCTCTTAATCCCTGTAAGATGAGAGCTATGGTTTTTACATAGACAGGGGCTTGCTTGCAGTTTCAGGAGATTGGTCCATTATCATGGCAGGGAGCATGGCAGCAGGAAGGTGCCGGGAACCATAAGCCTAAGTGACCCTTGACACACATGCCGCCATATTTGGGCTTCTCTCCTCTTTTTCTAGATCTAGGCCTTGCTTAAGTCTCCATAGCACCAGAACCTCTTCTCAGAAATCAGGTGACCGCGCTGCAGTTAGGCAGTTAGGCAAGAATAGATAATCCCCATAGCAACATACCCTGTTGGCTGAACAACCCATGATTAAGAAAGTCCCCTCCCTGCTTACACCCCCCCTTGCCCTTACCTATATATGCCTTAAGAGGAAAATAAAATCTTGGAGCTTGATTAGACATCCTGTCTTGCTCTCATTCTTTGTGTCTCTTGTCCCTCTCATTCGCCAGCCCTCCCTTCAGGTCCCCGTTGAAGACCCCGCTGGCCGGAGCAGAAAGGCAGGCATGGTGCTAGAGAAACAGCTAAGAGTTGCACCCTGATCTGCAGGCAGAGAAAAGAGACTGGGCCTGGCATGGGCTTTTCAAACCTCAAAGCCCATCCCCCAGTGACATATTTCCTCCAACAAGGCCACACCTTCTAATCCTTTCAAACAGTTCTACTCCCTGGTGACCAAGCATTCAAATAATGAAATATATGGGCTTATTCAAACCACCACAACTATCATGTGATTCAGCAAGCTGTCTGCCAGAAGTAAACTCAGAATCCTTATGTCAGAAGAAGAACTAAGGGACTGAGGTCAGAAGGACGGGAGAGCTGCTCCTGCAACACTTGGGAGAGCAGGCCCTGCACCTCCTCTGGGTAGCACAATAGAGCCAACCCCATTGGCAGAGGTGTGGGTGAGCCAGTCCCGATATTGTGAACATGGAAGAGCTGTTCCCATTACTCACCTCTCCTGTGGCAGCATGGGAGAGATGGGGAGAGATGCCCTCCTCCCCATTTCCCATCAATGCCTAAGGCAAGTGGGAGAGCTGGTCCTGAGGTCATAAGAGCAGGAGAGCTAGTCCTGCCCCTCATCTGCTGCAGCACTCAGGAGAGTGGCCCCTACACCACGCCTGGGCAACCTACCCTGAAGGTGTAGATGTGGGAGATCTGACCTTGAGGACATGAAAGCAGGAGAACTGGCCCTGCCCCTTGCTCATTGCTGCAGCGTGAACTCACCAAGGCAATGAAGGAGAGCTTACCCTGGTGGTGAGGACAAGGGAGAGCTGGCAGGCTGAACAACCCTGCAACTACCCAGGCCCAGAACCAGGGTTATGGGTTGGCCCACCCCAATATCTTCCCCACCTGTGATCTGCAGGAGCATGTGAAGGGACCGATCTTAAAGACCCAAACCTGTGTAGTTTCTACAACACAGGGCAACAGCAAGATATCCGAGAGGAGTTCCAGTGAGGGTGAAGCATAGATAGTGTAGCAGAAACCAGAGGTTTTGAACCAGACCAATGACTGCAATGAACACTTGCAAGTAAAGATATATGGACAAAAGGGTTTACTGTTTGACTCACTGTGTCACACTATAGCTTCCATGATGAGATTTTTTTCCCCCTTTCCTTTTTTTTCCTTTTTTTTTTCTCTTAAATTTTATGGGGGGTGGGGGGCTGCAAGGACAGAGGGTGGATATGAAGGGATGGGAAATGAATGGGATTGAGATGTATGATGTGAAAGACACAAAGAATAAATAAAAAAAAGTTAAAAATATAACAACAACAACAAAAGAAATGAGGTGAACTTTTGAGAAAAGCAAAACTACTATTCCCATTTTTTTGTAGCAAATTCAAGTTTAAATTTTACTACATTCTATCTCAGTTCCCTGACAGCAGGTGGAAAGGGCTTTAGAATGATAAAGGTTATAATGAGAACCTCAGAGTAGACATTGACAAATGGTCCATAGATCTGTGGAAACACGGGACTCCTGATTACATTCTATTTGCTGAGATGCTTTTCTGCTTTCTCAGAGATCCTTAAGCACTCTGACAGGAGAGGCACTAGGGGAAGTGTTAATAGCTTCAACAAATGTCCGAGAAAAGGGATACCCTGCCAATCAACATCATGATCCAGGAGAAAGAGGAGATGGCTGACATCATACCTGTTTTCACCATCTCAAAGCCAACTGTAGTGAAAAGGAAAAACTGAGCATGTCTGTGACACTCGTAAGCCATCCCAGACATGCATGCTGCCACTTGACTTCACTTTAGTTAGTACAGGGGAGCCACTGGTGGGAGCAGTACTTGAAATCCAAGCGTTTCCTTCTGTTTCTTTAACTGTTTGTCCATCCGATCTAGAGAGCAATCATTCTCTTCCAGCCTACTCACCCTAAGGCCATATTGTGTATTACACATGGAAAATGTGCATACTACACTAATCCTCCCAAAGGACACAAGTCTGAATCATCCCCTCCAACCTATTCCATTATGTCCTTGTCCATGTGTCTTTCTAAGTGGGTATATTGGGACTTCTTGCCCCATTAAAGCTGGAAAAGGGGCCTACAATGGTTGATGCCATATCTATGATATATTGGGAAACTTCCCAAAAATCATTCTAGATGGCAACAGAAACAGATAGAAAGTGTGTACAGTAATCATGTAATAGAAATGGTTTAGCAATGGAGACCTTAATTATACATTGGTTAGTTTTAACCTGTCAACTTGACACAGCCTAGAATCACCTAGAAAGAGAGTCTTAATGAGGAATTATCTAGAATAGGTTGGCCTGTTGGCATACTTGTAGGGAAATGTCTTGTTAATTGATGTAGGAAGATCCAGCCCACATTGGGTGGCACCACTACCTAGGCAGGGATGTTGGCAGTGGTGGCAACGGTGGTGGTGGTGGTGGTGTCCTAAACAGTGTAAGAGAGAGAAGCAATCTATGGGTTCTCTCCACTCTTAACAATGGATGTAATACTTTTAGTTCCTGCTTTGGCTTCCTTGTAATAATAAATTAATTTATTGTAATCTAGAAGTATAAGCCACATCAACCCTTCCCTCCCAAGTGGCTTTTGTCAGTGTATTTGACACAGCAACTGAAGTTGTGAAGAACAGACACGATAGAGAAACTGTGGCTGTTGTTCCCTATCACCTGTCCCAGGTAGAGGAAAGTGGAATAGGGTTAGGAGTTTCAGACATATGTGGCTGACTCTGATAGCAGTTGCCTGGTATTACCCATTTCCAGAGAATAATTCCTAAACTTTTTAGTAAGTTAACAACCAAACTAGTGGTGGGAAGAAATGCCCAGAAACACATAGCCCATTTATTTCCAGAAGCAGTTCTCAATTTTTGTCCCTTACAAAATGAGGCAGGATAAAAAGATGGGGGGGAGGGGTATTATATAAATGAAAAAGGAGAGGAACCCTCCCTCTAGAGTCTGGTTGATGCCTCTTGCCAGCTGAGAATCAAGAATTTCAACACACTTAGGGACATTGGTTAAAGGCTTGTCTCCCTTCACAGCTATGAACCTGTAAGTTTCTAGAATTCTTACCAAAAACTCCATATATATTACAAGGAGATGTTCTACATCTCATGGGTACTGAGAATCCTGCAAGTCTATCTTTATCTAGTGGGATATCTTTTTCTGTGAGAAGCCCTGTTTGGTTCTTGAGGCCAACATCTCTTCCTCATATGCATCATTTCAGAATATCACATTTCTGATCATTTTGGATATCCACCTATTCTTTGGGACTTGGTTTTATAAGCAAAGGCATCATATACCTGCTTATAATAGATCTCTCATCAGTTAAAGGCTCCATATCTTCCAATGTCTCCTAAGTTATCCAAATACATGCCTAGTACCTGAGGAGGCCAGAAGACAATATCAGATCCTCAGGAACTAGGTACAGAGTGTCATGAGCCACCATGCGGGTGTTGGGAATTGAACCAGGGTCTGCAAGAAAACAGACAGTGCTCTTTACCACAGAGCCATCCCTCTAGTCCCTCTGCCTTATTTTTTTTAAATAGGATCTCTTGTTGAACCAATTAGGGTAGACTGACCAGCCAGTCCCAGCAATCCACCTGTCAATGTTTCCCCAGTGCTGGGCACACCCATGCCCTGCTTTTTGTATGAGTTAGGGTATCTAGACTCAGGTTCTCCAGCTTGCATGGCAGGTACTTTATCAACTTCTCCAACTTCTCAGCTCCAATTTAGTATTTAAGGAGACTGCAGAGACACACTCACCCATGAGTACCTAACCCATGACCTATGCTACAGACCAACACAGAGTGGTCAAGAAACAACCATGTTGGTCTTACACAGGGCCTTGCTGTGATTTCTACTCTCTAGTCTGTGACTCAACAGCAGAGAAATTAGTCATACATATCACAATGTGCTGGCTGAGACAGTGACATCCGAAGATGGCGGGTCCAGGAAACAAGTCAATTGCACACAGGGACCACAGGGAGAGATGCTTTCTGTGCTTCTGTGCTGCTGTGGTGGGAAGAGAGCATTCTATCCAGGCAAGGACTTGGTGTGTAACATCAGTCAACTGTGAAGAACCCAACTGGCACTTAATTCTTTGGCAAGAGAAAAGTGAAGAAAGTTACATTTTCAAGCAGTTCTGAGAAGGCGGTGCCTCACCTCTCAAGTCAGGACTACTTAACTTTCTACCTCCTTCTCCTCTTTCTGTTCCACTGGTTGACAAGGATCCTTCAGTGTGACTTAGTTCTTGACCTCATTCATTGACCTGACAGGCTGCTGAGTGAGTGTCTTTACTAAGTACCTGGTGACGTAGGTGTATTTCATTAGGGCTCTCTTTTTGAGTTCTCTGCTGTCTTTGTTAGGGTTTCTATTGCTGTAAAAAGACACCATGACCATGGCAACTCTTATAAAGGAAAACATTTAATTGGGGCAGCTTGCTTCCAGTTCAGAGGTTCAGCCCATTATCATCAGGGTGGGACATGGCAGAGTGCAGGCAGATGTGGTGCTGGAGAAGTAGCTGAGAGTCCTACATCTTGCAGGCAACAGGAAGTGGTCTAAGACACTGGGTGGTATCCTGAGCATATATGAGACCTCAAAGTCCACCTCCACAGTGACACACTTCCTCCGACAAGACCACACCTACTCCAAAAAGACCACATCTCCTATTAGTGCCACTCCCTTTGGGGGCCATTTTCTTTCAAACCAAAACATTCACAAAGGTCCTTTGAAGAATAGCCAATTGTATTTGGCAAAGAACAAAGGAGTTATCACTTAAGAAAGACCATGTTAGCCTTGTCCACATATGGAGGAAGGTTCATCCCTGGCACATTTTGACTTGGAGGTTGAGACTTTGGGGTCCTTTTGGGATACCATGGCAGAGCTCAGTTTCCTAGAACTGATTGGTCTGGGACACAGATAATAACTTAGATGTTATCGCACATGATCTGTGACAAACTGGGGAGTTGACCAATGTCCTGTGACAGCTCATACTTAACTGGTGGGGGATCTCTCATACTTGCTTCACATGAGGGAGAAAGTAGAATTTTCTATTGATTGCTAAGAAAAGCTAGTTCAGATTGAACTTGGCCAAGAAGCATGACAAAGAGAGAGATACTTGAATGTTAAAGTTGTTGCTTCTGGGGTAAAAAGCTGGTGCTATTTATCTCTGAATTAAATAGTCTATGGCTATTATATTTTGTGCTTGTGTGTGTGCAGAGGCATGTGTGTGTGTGTGTGTGTGTGTGTGTGTGTGTGTGTGTGTGTGTGTCATTCCTCAGATTTCATCTATCTTTTTTATTTGTTGAGACAAGGTCTCTCATTGCCCTGGAACCTGTCTAGTAGACTCCACTGGCTGGCCAGTGGGCCCCAGGACTCATCAGTCTCTCCCTCCTCAGTATTGGGATCACATGTACACACTACCATGCCTGACTTAACATGGGTTCTGGGGGTTGAATTCAGGATTTCATGCTTACAAGTTAACCACTTTACCAACTGAGGTAGTTCCCTAATCCCTAATAAATTTTTCTGTTGTCTGTTTTTGAAGGCAAGGGGTTGGTTTGGATAAGAGAGTAAATATTGTGTGTTATGGTGAGTGTTATTAATAGGATGAGTCTAGTTCTTGGTAGCTAAGTTATAGAAGTTAAGAGTAGATGCCTCAAGAAAACAGGTCATCAAGAGTGGTCAAATGTTCATGAGATCTTTGGTATCACTGAGGTAGATGCTAAGGCTCCATTACAACATTGGACACTGGAAATGAATCACAGCAGTAGATGGAGTTTTCACAGAAGGATAAACGATGTAGTAAGAATCATCCAACAGGACTGGACAGTGAACATGCCAGCTAAAGAGCCCAAGGACAGGCTGTCTGCAGGAAAGCTCTATGGGTGCCCAGCTAGAGGAGGAGGCAGCCTTCTTGGGGGCTGAAGCAAGAGCTGACTCAAACAAAAGCGCTAATCAATTCTTTCTTAGATGTGATGACCTGATCTTTGTGCTTTTTTTTTTTTTAATCTTTGTGCTTTTAAGAGGGAAGCAGTTACTGAATTTTTGGGAGCTTAGCAGGTTTTCAGAGTGACATCATAATGCTTCCTAACTCTAAGACTAATGACTCAGTATATAGCCCACCCCCTAGAGGAAATGGTACAAAGCAAAATCTTTTCTCATAGTCTTTGGGAATTTATATGACCAACTGTAATTTTCAACTACAAAAGATACCCAACTATGTCATAAGGCAGATAACGGCCAAACGTTTTCCTATTTATTTATTTGTTTGTTTGTTTAATGTGTTTTGCCTGTGTATATGTTTTGTGTACCACTTGCATAACTAGTGTCCAAGGAGGCCAGAAGAGGGCATCAGATCCCCTGGAACTGTAGTTACAACAGCTCAGAACCACCATGTGCGCACCAGGAGATTGAACTCTGGTCCTCTGGAAGAGCAACCCAAAGGCTCCTGACCACTGAGCTGTCTCTCCAGTCCATGTTCAAACATTTCTATTGTGCCAGAATTATGATAGTGTAGTTGGGATGTGCTTGTAAGTGCTCACTGTCAATTAAATTATGAACACAAACAGTGGTATATTAGACATTCAATTCAAATCAAACAAATATTATGGAGCATCTGCTATGGGCTGGGGGTCATTGTAGTGAATAAAGCCAACCCAAATATCTGCTTTTGTGGGGCTTGTATTTGGTACATAGCCTGCTAGATGGTAATGGTGTAGTAGAAAAAAAAATATAGAGTGTGATAAGAAGGTAAGGAAGCAGGATGGGTCAGGGCAGGCCTCGCTAGCCCTTGCTATTTGGGCCAGTGATTCATGGGGGGGAGAGACTTACTCAGCTACAAGGAGAAAGCATTCTGGACAGTTATGAACAAATGGCAACATGCTGGTTAGGAGTACGATCTGGGAATAGAAGGGCAGAGCAGCTAGAATGAAACCAGCATGGAGGAGATCTATAAGAGATAAAAACTAAGAGGCAATTGATAGCATCCTACAGGCCTTATTAAAGAGCCCTTTGCTGTAGAGAACTGGAGAGCCATTCAGAGGCTTTGGGCGGAAAGAGCAGCCTGAGTGAGTTGAGTGTTGTTGACAGAAACACCCTGGTTGAGAATGCACTGGTTGAAAAAAAAAAAAGAATGTTCTGGAAAGAGCAGAGTCGTGGGCTGCACACTTCTGCCACAGCTGTCTTCCTCAGCTGTTATGGCACAAGACGAGCTGCACACAGTAAGAAAATGAGCAACTGGCTGGCTTCCCTTGGAACGATGTAAGAGTGCTAGCATTGAATGTCATGGTTCATACGCTTCAAAATCGTCTTTTTATTTTCCCAACCATTTAAAAATATGAAGCTATGGGGCTGGGGAGATGGCTCAGTTGGAAGTATCTGCTGCCTACGCACTACAATCTGAGTTCAGATTCCCAGGACCCATGCAAAAAGCCAGGGGTGGTACCCTGCTCCTCGAACCTCAGTACTGGGTGAGGGTTGACAGGGGACAGGGTGAGGGGAGTGATGACAGATCCCCGAAGCTCACTGGCCAGTCAGCCTAGCGTAATTAATAAGCTTCAGATTTTAAAACGCTGTCTCAAAAATGAGAGAGACAGAGACAGAGACAGAGACAGAGACAGAGAGAACAAATTAGAGAGCAAGTGATTAAGGAGACACCTAACATCCTGATGTTGACCTCAGGCCACACACAGTCATACCCATGTACACATGCAGTCACATACACACATGTACACACACACACACACACACACACACACACACACACACACACACAAACAAAAAGCTATTCTTAGCTCCTAGGACATAGAAAAGTAGGCAGTAGCCCAGCTTAGTCACTGGGGAAAGGTAGTTCGTCAACCCTGGAACAGATCGGGGTGAGAGACAAGAGGAGAAAAACAGACCATCAATAGTTGAAGGAGGAGCAGTGACAGCAAGCTAGACCAGGGCAACAGCGGTGCATGGGTAAGAAGTAGTTACTGTCTAAATTTGGCAGGTGAAGCCACAGCGATTTGATGGTGGTTTGAAATCTAATTTTTTTTAAGTATTTAGAATTTTATTTTTAGTTGTGAGTGTGTGCTTCTTTGTGTCTGTTTCTGTGTTTTGGTATGTATGCACAGGTGCCGACAGGGGCCACAAGAGGGTGCCAGATCCACTGGAACTGGAGTTACAGGCAGTTAGCAGCTGCCCAATGTAGATGCTAGGAACCAAACCTGGGTCCTCTGAAAGAGTAGTAAGCACTCTTAACTGCTGAGCCATCTCTCCAGCCCCAATGTGTTTTGAGAGGAGAATCAAGAAGACGTCTTGGGTCTTAGCATATTAAAGGATATATTATAGTCACTGAAACTGTTAAATGCAGCTCTCACTTAAAAGGGAGTAACAGTTTATTCTTGAGCCCAATATGAATGACCATGTCCCAGGGATATGGATTTAGGTAGTCCCAAATAACATGAAGGTTTGTAGTTACAGAACAAAAGAAATCCATAAATAAGGCACTTTTCAGATATATCAGTGAGAATGTAGGGCAACCAGGGTGGGTAATAGCAAAGAGAGGAAATCTTCGGTACAGGTTTCAGACGCCATTGATATTCTTAGCTTTTGGTTAGTGGAAGCTAGCAATCTGCTAATATAATATATTCCAAAAGGTCTGATCTGCTAGTTACAAGGATGCCAGTTCAGTTAGACACAAAGGTGGCAATAATTGGCTATTAAAGGACTAAAGACAGAATTGTAGGCAACAGGGCCAGAGATATGCTCAGTGAGTAAAGGCACTAGCTGAAGACCCGAGTTCCATCTGGGACGTGACAAAAGGCTGGAACTAACATCTGCAAATTGTCATCTGCTCATGGGATGCTGTGGTATACACACACACACACACACACACACACACACACACACACACACGAATTGGTTCTGGAGAGATGGCACTCACTTCTCTTGCAGAGACCTATGTTTGGTTCTCAGCACCCACATGATAGCTCATAACCTTCTGTAACTCCAGTTACAGGGGACTCAGCATCCTTTACAGGCACTGTGCACACATGGTGCACAGACATTCATGCACACAAAACACCCATAGACATAGAAAGTAAAAAAGAAAATAAACAAACTTTAAAATGGTTTAAATTACCATCTTAGTTTTCAATGTGCTATCCAGTATTAAGTACATTCATAGGGTTACAAAACCACCTCCAGGATTTTGTCATTTTGCAAAGCTGAAACTATATACCCCTTAAGCATTTCTTCAATCCCCAGGTCTTGGTATTGGCCATTCTGTTATTTCTAAGAACTTCACTACTGTAGATGACTCATTCACGCGGATTCATACACTACCCCTCTTTTGGGGATTGTCTTAACCATTTCTATAAAACTTAAGAAAATATTAGACAATAAAATAGGATTCAAATTCACCATTGATGTATTTAACATCTGTGAGTTGTAGTTATAAAAATACAACACATTTAAAAAAAAAAAAAAACAACTTTTTTAAGTCCTCGGCACTCTCACAGCAGGGAATTAGAAGCTGCATTGCTGAGAAGCACCAACCCCACTCGAGCCCTAGGTGGCTAAAAAGCAGAACGGGGGCTGGAGAGGGCTCAGTTGGCATCATGTCTGTCTAGCATGCACCAGGCTCTGAGTTTGAGCCCCAGCACCACATAAACCAGATGTGGTAATACACATCTGTAATCCCAGCACTTGAGAGGTAGAGGCAGGAGGATCAGCAGTTCAGGTTCATCTTTGGCTACACAGTGAGTTTGGGGCTAGTTGAATCCTTGTCTCAAAATAAATAAATAAATAAATAAATAAATAAATAAATAAATAAATAAATAAATAAATGAATGAATGAATGAATGAATGAATGAATGAATGAATGAATGAATGAATGAATGAATAAATAAATAAATAAATGTTGAATTAAAAACAAAGGCAAGCTGAAAGCTTGACCGCTGTGTCTGTTTTCCTTGGGTCAGATCCCTGCCTCTCTGAATTGCCATGATAATCACCAAGGTCTGTCTATCAACCGGACCCATCCCTTCCCCAGTCAAAGCTGACGGCAGACCCAAAGGTAGGTCTGTCCTAAATCTGCAGACACCTCGGATTCCAGGAACAGAAATCCTGCAAGACTGGCCACCTCTAAGCTGAGAACAGTATCTGTGATAAAGAGGCTCTAGCCTGGAGCAGGGGCATCACCTCATTGGAACCAGACTGATCCCCTCTGAGCTCCAAATCACCTGGTAGAAGTGCTGGTGGGGCCAAGAGAGGACCCTGAAGACCCGAGATCCAGGTGCGCGGGCTCTCTTAGTTCCTGGACCCTGGACGCTGGAGGTAGACCAAGCAGAGTTCTCCAGAGAACACCGCGGGACTGCGTTACGCCTTTCCCAGACTCTGTAAACTATCCCTTCACTTGTAAGTTACCCCACAAAATAAACCTCCCTTTTAACTACGTGGAGTGGCCTTAATAATTTGACCAATAGTTTCTCTATTTAAATAGAAGGTTCAGGTCAGCGCCATGATGAAGGACTTAGTAATCACTGGATCCTTGCATCCATCTTCCCAATGCGGCCATGCACTGCTTTTGACCATTGCTTGTCTTTAACTGGCTTACTGGAACCGGTGGCTGGGCCTAGACTGTTGAGGCTGGGTTTTTGCCCTAAAGCTCCATCGCACTGTGACAACTAAACCGAATGGAACACATAATTATTTCTTAGGAAGAGAGGAGTTTTTCATAGGCGTGATTTAGGACCGCTGGAGCTTCATAAGAACAAAAAGTACACTGATGTTCATCCGCATTTTAATCATTTATACAGGCCCCCAATAACCTATCCTCTCCTTATTTGCTCCCAGGAGAGACCACACCCCTCACCCCAGCACACCTCTGCTGCTAAACATGCCAAGTGAGGCAGCACGATTTCCCAGCTTCGGCAGCAGGAGCTACTGATCTCAGATATTTAACTTTGAAGACTGGGAGTGTTTATCTTAGTTAGGGCTGTTTAATCACAAGATACAAGAACTGGAAAACTTACAAACATTCCTTTCTCATTGTTCTAGAGACTGGGAAGCCCCTGGTCAAGATCCTGGTACACCTAGCATCCTCCAAGAGACCATTCTTTGCTGCAACCTCACACGTGAGGTTAGCTCCCTAACTCTCTGGGGTATCACACAGAACGACAGTGATCAACTATCTTCATTAAGTGGAGAGATCTCATGACCAATTCACTTCAAATATGATCACTTTCCTGGTTAGGATTTCAATATAGGAATCTCAGAGAGACACAAGACTTTCAGATTCAAATCATAGTAATAACCTAAAGACACACTACTTTAGAAGTCAAGACCACTTAATTGCACTGGGAAACTTAAACATGGGTTGACTGTAGACAAATCTCCTTCGGGCAAACAAAAATAACTACCCCCCCCCGTGTCAAAAAAAACCCAATCTTTTCCGATCTTTAATTCATTTTACTATTGTGTGAGGTGTAGACACTTTAGCTGCACACTTTGCGGACTCTCCCGTGAGCAGCAGTGACTTTGCCCTCATGCTTCCATACTGAGTGACTTAGGAACACATAGTCGTAGGAGCTGTTAGGGTTGAAGCCTGGGCCCCGGCAGCTATAAGCTAGGTTCAGCCACCTGTCCCCAAGAAGCCAAGTAAAGAGACCAGTATTAGTCAAAGATTTATCCAGTGTGGCCACATTGGGAAGAGCAACAAGTCAAGAGGTCTAGTGACTCCCTCCCAAGCCTGTATTTGGGGTCCTGACTTGGTTTGGGTTTAGACAGAGCTAGAGGCTTGTGCTAAGGGTCCGGGGTAAGGTGTGGTCTACCCATCAACTGACTCATTGTTTTAGCTGTCTCCTGAAAGGTGGTATAACTGTTAAAACTTTGAAATCTCTTTCCAGGAGACAAGCTCCCCTCTCTCCCACGGGCTGGCACCAGGATTCTGCCTTTCCCTTTTCCCAGCATGAGACTCAAGGGAATTCTAATTCCTTTGGGGACTACTGTTTTAAGTCTGGTAGCCAAAAGCAGAGGCACAAGTGTCTCTCTTTAGAATATCTCCCCTCCTGCCAAGATGACTAAAAAAAAAATAATAATTTACTCACCTCATACAGAGATCAGGCAGACAGGAAGGACTCTGCCCCAAGCCCAGCTTGCATCGTTGATATCGCAATCCCCAAATAACCTCCCACCTCCTTACATGCTCTCACCCCCATACTAGGACCACCCTAGGGGCAGGATGATGTGCCGCTGAGGCAGGGGGCGTGGTGACTGCAATCAAGGGAGGGTATCCTAACCCTTCCCACCCCAACAGGTAAATAGCAAGTCTCATTCCCATTGCCTTCGAACCCCGTCGGTGGGTACTATTGTACTTACTTTATTATTGTCGCCACCCAATGTCTTCCCTAAGTCGTCATGGCGGTTGAGGTTCTTGGTGACAGACATGTGAAGCAAACAGTTACACTAGGCCCTGGGTGATGTGTTTATTTACTCCCTTGTCTGTTGAAAGACATGGAGACAGTGAGGACTGCAGAAAAGACCCAGCAGCCGCAGGGCCACAGCCTCTTCCTAACAGGTCTAGCTGTGGAGGAAAGCATTTGTTCCTGGAAACTGAGCCCAAGGGCTACCCTATCTTTACTAAGCCTGCCTGCCCTGCCCCCACCACACCGTAGCTATGGCATCTTTACTGTTCCTTCACAATTTCACACACAGTGAATGTACTTTGATTGCATTCTCTTCCCATTATTCTCTTATCCCTCTTAATTGCCACACACACACACACACACTGAATCTTGTCAAGTCTCTCACGGCTTTAAAAAAAAAAAAAAAAGAAAAGAAAAGAAATCCTAGCATCAGATACAGGCTATGTAACTTGGTTAGAGGGACCCAGCCCATCAAAACACAGGCTTGTTTTTGGTTGCCCACAGAACTAGCTGTGGTGTCATTAGCATGGACGTTCCATGGACTAGATGAAGTCGGTGGGCTCTTTGCCAACAGGAGAGATTGGCAGTCACACTCGTGGATTAGTGCTTGGCACCTCCCTGCTCTCTTCACATGACCCCACACATACAGGAATTTTTGAAAACAGTGCAATTCCCAGGCTGGCGAGATGGCTCAACGACTACCAGCACTGGCTGCTCTTGCTGAGGACCTGGGTTGGATTCCCAACACCCACATGGTAGCTCCCAACTATTCATAACTCCAGTTCCAGGGGATGCAACGCCCTCTTCTCATCTCTGCAAGCACTGCATGCATGCTCATGGTGCATGTATATACATGCAGGGAAAAATAACCAATCATATACACAAAATAAAAAATAGTACAGTTCTATCAATTTCAATTTTGAAAAAGCAATCTATTTCAGACCTGTAATTCAGGGCATGAAGTCTTCCCACTCTCCGATGCCCATCCTACCCTCTCCTCTCCCTCCTCTGCCTTGGTCGGCTCTTGTTAGCCGCACAGGTCCACCAACTCTCCCTTCTGGGCTTCTCTGTGAACAAACATTTTGGTCTCTCAATCACAGTTTGTTATTTTGATGATTTACTTTTTTTTAAAAAAAAAATCATTTTAAATTATCCAAATTATTTCATACTCAAAACCTTGCCATTGTTATTTCTCAGAAAGGAACTCAGGTTACAAGGATTAAATCATAATGTAGGAGCTTGAATTAAATTGCAAAATACAAGAAATGCTGGCAATAAATAAAATATCTTTATTATGATTATTTAATAGTTAAAATCTGCATGTTTCCTTAGATAAAGTAGTTTGTAACAGGATAAAAAATTACAAAAAGGCAAGCTCTTAATGATTCATTTGAATTAACTATAAAATCAAAATACTGCTAGTAATTTAATATCTTCTAAAGTAACACAAAATATATTCAATATGTAATACAAACCTCAATAATCCAAATCTCCTAATAAGCAATTATTTACAAACTCTGAACTGAGAGAAAACAGTTTAGCCAGACAAAGAAATGAAATGATGTTCTTAGTAACTTCATTCTATGTAATCTTAAGCTTTTGAGAAGAAATACTCATTCAATACAACGTTAAGTATATTAACCTTAATTTACATTTAGTTGGTTTGAATTTACCCATCCTAAATGCCTCTGTGCCTGGGAAATACAACTTTTAAACGCACTTAAGATTTCTAAGACAGTTTAACAATTCAGTCTGGCATCCCAAACCCACTACCTTAAAGGTACAGAATTTAACTAAGGGTACAGAATTTAACAATATCCCTATTTTTATTGAACTTTTCCTGTCTAAACTGTATGGTTTTATTCAGTTGTCCATATGCCAATGTCATAGACTAGTAAGCAAAGCAAGCAACATTACTTTTTTTTAAATAACATCTTTAATTAAAGTTTTTGCAAGGTAAAATATTAAACTTAAAATAGGTCTTAGTACATCAAAATACTAAGCTCTTTAATTGTATTCCAAGATGGTCTTTAAAACCTAACACCCCATATATCACAGAAGAGCAACCTTGATCTGCAAGTGTACAGAATGAATTTTACAAACATAATAAATATATTTACGCCCTTACACATAACAGTATGTACAACAGCAGTCGACAATAGTAGCTTCGAAAAGCTAGGGATTAGCCCCTCCCCAACCCGATGCACACCGGACTGATTTAAGGACGCTTGACTGAACGAGGAGTTATTTATTCAATGTTGTTTTGTTCTCCCCTCAAAAGGGAGGAAGCTTTTGTTCCTCAAAATAAGCAAAAAGGTTAAATTTGATGCGTTCTTCCTTAAATCATGCATGCAAGAAAGATGAAAGAGAAAGGCAAAAGGCAGGCTTCCGGGTGGAAGAATATAAACCCGAACAATTTCCATAGGGCTAACAGATTAAAATCCAAACCGAAGGAGAAACACATGAGAAAACACACAAAACAACCATTTTTAAACCAAAACATCGTGTCTGCTGTAGCTGATTCAGACAGGTAGGCATGAGACATGAAACGAAAATGTACAAAGAGCAATAAAATAGCACATTGCACAAAAGCTCTGAAGTTCAAGATGAAGTAATCAGAAAATATAAGAACTTTCTCAAGTGGAAGAAAATGCTGCTACAAAGGGCAAGTTGCTAAGAGGAGATACGTTCGTTTTCTTATACAAGGAATACTTACCCTCTAATATGGTGACATTATTGCTATAAGATAATAATAAAAAAAAATATTCTCAGAGGGAGACAACTCTGCATTCGTCCATACAAGCCACCAACAGAAAATTCCTTGATTTTCAATACAACAAAAGAAAGCCTTTCTATAAAAACTAGTATATTTTACATTGTTTTCTAAAGCCAGAATCTGGTATGCTTGTCAAGAACACGTTTCAATCACTGCACACGCTGCATGAGTCATGATGCCAGCGTGACTTTTTAAAAAGGCAACAGTGTAATATGATGTGTATTTAACAGAAATGTGAACATTTCAGATATAAAAGCCCAATATAAGGATCCCCTCCTGTTGACTTTAGAAACTGCACGTGACAAAGCTGTGTTACTCTAAGAAACCACATGTGCTCCTGGGCATTCCAGTGGTCTGAGAATACAAATGACCAGCAGGCAAGAGTTCATATACTGAAAGGCACACATTTCTGCTTCAGTCAGTCATTCTGTGTAAATTGACCTTAGCACTATTGGTATCATGGTATATAAGAGGTGCCATCACTACTGGTACAAATCTAAACAGATCACCTTCTGAAAACACTGCTTACTTCAGTATTTCCAAGTCTGAACTATTTCCACCTTTTGGATAAACAAGCTACTTTCATCTTAAGAGTCTGCAAGTAGGAATCCCTTGCCTTTCCAAAGGAATGACATTTTAATAGACCCTAATGACATCATCTGGTAAATGTAATGGCAAAAGCATGATTAGGAATTCAAAGCAAGTGACATTTACATAGCAAAAGCTAGTATAATAAAAAATACATGCTACTTGATTTAAAAAGGAACACAATATACCAGCATATCAGAGCAGTCTGGTGAGCGGGGTTGTTTGAACCAGCTTCCAGAGTTTTCACAGAGAAAAGCACTCATCCAGGAGGCCATCATTAGGAGGCAACATACAGGTACAAATACAAATGGTTACTTCCTGCTTCCAAACAGCCCTCTGCTGTCTCTCTCGTGTTTGAAAAAACAGGCCGGTGTACAATGCTAACCTTCAGTAAGTTTAACCACGTAGAGGGCCCAGGACGTGTGCTGAATTATCATACAGGAAGCCAAGTTTCCTAGCATAACAACTACTGATTAGCCCCAGAGTTTCATTGAAGCAACACCGCTGCACTGCCATAGGTAGTTCAGGTCACTGGCTTCACTGAGTAAACACAAACCTTCCAGAAACTATACCAAGGGACAACTTAACAACAGAGCTCATGGGACTTTACTCCCTCCGTTCTCCAAGTGTTATAATTAAACAGAACTGCGTGTGCTTTGAGAATAGGAGAATAAACAAACTTCCCCCAAAAGGCTACATTAATAATAGAACAAGAAACTCTATTATCTAACTACTATTACGTTAAGACACCACCACTTACACCAAATGCCACAACATAAATTGGCTCAGCGGGGTGGTAAGTGGGGAGGGGGAATCAATTGCATTAAGAAATTTAAAAATACGTGCTTAAAAAAGCACTATATAACTCACAGTTTTTCTTTTGTAATATACTTTAGTTTATCTGTTACTTCTGGAACTACATAAAGTCAAATTAAAGGAAGACAAAAATGGAAGACAAAAAAAAACCAACAGGCAAGCGAACTTGAACGTAAATTTTGTTAGTCACTAGAACAGCGATGAAAGTGAGTGAGCATCCCTGCAGTTCCCAGGAAGCTGACTCACTGTAGCGCCACACTGTGGAGAGCCCCTTACAGGAATGAACCAGAGCTACATCATCACACACAGAAATGTCTAGAGTTCTTCATCTACAAGTCAAATCTCTACACTTTCTTTCCCATGTGCAAACTGGAGCCCAAGTCTAGATCATCAATGGCCTGGAAGGGCTACCCAATGAAAGAGAGGTAAATTTGTATTTAGTGGCCCACCTCCCTCTACCCCCTCCACCCCCAAACTTTCCCCTCAAATTACAAAGTTTTTAAAAAATTTGTTCAATTAAAATAATAATTTCTAAAATTCTTTACTAGTAAACACAAGAAACTTTTATAATTACTAAATTGTTTAATAAAAATCCAGTCCTCACCACCTGCCCTTATGCCTCTCCGATCAATGTACAGAATGCCATCTCAGTGTTACATAAAGACCTAAATGCACAGCTAAGCACACACTGGAGCCCCACAAGAAAAACCTTCACACAGCAAGAGTACTGTACAATTTCAGCTCGGTGGTACCTTTGTGAATAAAAACATATTCCTGAGGAGCCAATTTGGAGTTTCTTGAAGTATGGGACTGAGTGCAGTTTTTCTATACAGAAATTAAGCTGTCATTTTAATTCTACTCAACACAGGTAAGACCCAAGTCTTTAAGTTACATTTAACAAGTATGAAACCTAATTAAAACAAACATCCATTCTTGGGTCAACTTTGTCTCCAAACTGTGACCACTGATCCTTTCTTTAAATCTAAAGTAGATGTTTCATACAGCAGGGAAGCAAGAGGTATGTATTACTGAGGGAGAATAACAAGTAAAAATGTTTAAGATCTATTATGAGTTTTAAATTTTCTTATACAAGTGAATTAAAATTCAACACCATAATTCTTGCCCTTCTGTAAAAAGCTCACACGCAATTTATACCAAATATAACCACATACAATAAGCAGTTTCAGTTCAATCTATCAAAAGGGAAATTTCTTCAGGTCATTCCAACAAGAATCTTCTGACAGCCCAACTTGGAGAAAGGAATATAGACAAAGCTTTACATGCTAATTACCAATGGCAGGTTCCTGTATTTAAAATGGACAGTTACAGTTTTCCTACACAAAGCCCTCCCCCCGCCCGCCCAACAACCCCAGGTGCTACAGTTCCATGGCTTGCCAGTTAGTAGTGTCTATGTTGTCAAGGTCTAGCTTTGTTCCAGTAGCTTTGCTTCTACTGAGCTTTTCTGACATGCAGAAGTGAAGTTTTGGTTGATATATGTTCCAAGTTTCAAACCGTCCATTTTAACTTTTTAAGTTTCTTTTGTCTTACTTATAAAAGGAAAGAAGCAACTCTTCACCACTCTGCATCTCCAATTGCTTTGGAAAATATATAATCTCTTCCATTAAGATTCATAATGCCATCCTTGAGATGAAACTTCCATTTATTTTTACTTCTGTGTATCTAAACAAAAATTGAGAATGCAAAAGATATAATAGGAAAACACAACAACAAAACCCCATTCATGATACACCATGAAATATTCTTTAGGCAAGTTCTCATCTGGTAACTTGCTATCATGAAATTATGTATTGGGTATTTGGCTACAAGCAGGTCTCTTAGACTTCCTGCTGTTTTAACCTCATATTCTTTTTCTACAGGTAACAAAAAAATTCCATTTGCTGTACTGTTTGTAGTTAAGAGTAAGTCACAATACACAAAATTATCAATAATGTATCAGACTTTAGGTTACTGGTATGCAACTGGTCTGGTTTTACCTTTTACTAAGTAAGAACCATTACATTCTCATTCTCCCTATAGATCTGTTTGATATAAGCACTACTTATCATATTCGTTGTAACAACAAAAATTTAAGATTTCTTTAATCTAAAAGGAAATTTCTTGCAGGATACAAATAATGCATGTTCATTATCACAACTCTAGTCCCCAAGTACTTAGGACTCCCTGCTTCTCCATAAACATTTCTTTAAGAAAAGAAACACATAGTTACAAAGAAAAATCAAAGTAATACATGAAAGTATTATAAATTTCATGACTTGACAAAGAGCTTATCACTTAGTGACTTGATTATAGCCCCCTCCCCCCCCCCCAAAAAAAACACTAATACAATGGTTCTCAACCTGTGGGTCGCAGCCCCTTTGGGGTCAAACGACCCTTTCATAGGAGTTGCCTAAGACCATTAGAAAACACAATATTTAAGCAATCTCTTAAAACTCATCTGTTTATTGGTTACTGCTTACTTCCTGATCCTCTTAGTAATAAAATATAATCTAATTAGGTCTTTTCAGACTCAAGGGAGCTGAAGTTTATGAAGACAAAATTCTCTTAAGAGTTTGTGTCATTGAAAGGAAAACGGGATGTTTACAAGCTGATGTGGAATGAATACAAAAACAATCATCTCAGGGCTGAAGAGATGGCTCAGGAGTTAAGAGCACTAGTTTCTCTTCCAGAGGACCTGAGTTTAATTCCCAGCACCAACATGGCAGCTCACAACTGTCTGTAACTCCAGTTCCAAGGGATCTGACACCCTCACACAGACATACATTCAGGTAAAACACCAATGCACATGAACTAAAAAAATAAATTTTTACAAAAAGAAAGAAAAATAATCATCTCTGGCCATTCTACTCATTACTTACTTTTCAAAGGTAATGCTAAGGAATTAGTCTATCCAGACAATCTATGAAACAAACAAAATGCTTTCTTTCACACTGTCTATAAAAAGTAAATAAAGAAGGCAAGCTATGTGGGAGCCCGTTTTCAGGTTTCCTAGTAGCTTTACCCAACAGGTCTGCATAGAGAGGATGACTGGACCACGGGCCTGAGTGCAGGTGACTGTAACTAGCAAGGGGGAGGGCTTTTGCTCCACCCCCTGGCATTGTTATAAATAGACCTTTGGAATAAAGTTCTGGGCCGGTGGAAAGGATCCAGGCCTACCCAAGCCTATCCTGTATTTTCTCTCTCTCCCCCCTTCTATTTCTAACTAAGTCTCTTATCCCTCAATCCTCAAGAGTTCCTGGGATAAATAACGGTGGGGGCTGGTGTCCCACTGAGCTGAACATGGTAGTGTGCACCTATAAACCCAGGCTGAGGCAGGAGTACAGCTGAAAATGAAGCCACCCTGAGCTAGCTAGGTACACAGAGTTCCATGCCATCCTTACTAGTTAAATACAACCTGGTCTCAGAAATACAACATAAAATTAAGTATGGGCAGTCATCATCTGCCTACATCTTTCAGTAAGGCTGAGAAGATGGTTTAGAGGAGAAACTACAGCAAAAACAATGTCCATTAAGTAAAATGTAGTCCTTACCTTATCATATTGGCATACAACAACGTTTTCTGTGTCAAAGAGTTCCTGCCCTTCCTCGTCACTTACATCATCCTCACTGTTGAGGGGCTCCTGCAAATAAAAAGAGAATTTATACCTAGATCTCAATGTATTGCTATAGAGTCTCCAACTAACATTTAGGGAAAAGAAGTACAGGACCTTGATGCTCTCTGAGAACTAAGTATCAGGTGTGTCTACACACACTGTGGATGTAGTGCTGTCAATACTGAAGGTTTGCCAATGTTATTTCAGCAAGAAATTCAATAAAAGTTAAGCTATAGAACACAAAAGAATCAAAGGGGTTAAAATTTATTTCCTTTGGAGCTAGAGAGATGGCTCATTTGTTAAGAGCACTGTCTGCTCATGTAGAAGACCTGGGTTCAATTCCCAGCACCCACATGGCAGCTCACAACCATTTCTAAATCTAATCCAGGGGACCAGATGCCCTCTTATGGACTCCCTGGGTACCAGGCACTCACGTGGTAAACAGACATACATGCAGGCAAAACAGCCATACACATATAGTAATTTTTAAATTGTTCTTTATTCTTTAATAATTGCACAAAATAGGGAGACAGAGCCAGGCGGATCTCTGTGAGTTTGGGGCCAGCCTGGTCTACAGAGCGAGATCCAGGACAGGCAAAAACTACACAGAGAAACCCTGTCTGGAAAAAAAACCAAAAAACAATAATAATAATAATTGCACAAAATAAATTCTCACCAATAAATGTTTCAGATACCTAGAAATAAACCTGAGAAAATATGAAGGTTGTGTTGTGAGGTCAAGGTATTATGCACCAGCAATTGTAAAACAAACAAAAAAACCAAACCAAACCAACAGTAACATTGGAGAAGAAACCAACGAATACAATCCGTTTGTAGTATGGCCTCAGGACTACACTAAAGACCAAATCAGTACTGTTTGTCATTATAATGACATTATGGTGGAGCTATAATAAATAATTAAGATTTCAATTACTCTTAAATGCAGAGGATAAAATATCTCAGGGCCAAAATAAAGCCAAAGGAAGGGAAAACTAAGGCTGAACTTCATTTGTGTATAGGACAAGTTTTAACTCAGCTGTCTAATAAATGAAGGAGGAAAAAAAAGACAAAACAGATGTAGAAAGGAAAACTATCAAGAATGATAAAAGCCTACGTGTATTAGGTGTATGTCACTCAAACATAGGTGTGCATGGATATATACTCTTTAAATGAAAATATCTATGTTAAACGGTGAAAAAATGGCAAAACTTTAACCCTTTTAGAATGTACATTTCAATTGCTCTACAGACATTCCTAATGGACTCATCACTGCTATGTAGCTGCAGAGCACTTCTAGAACTTTACTCATAAGCAATCACTCTATAGTCTCTCCTGTCTCCTGGTAACCACCAATCTGCTCTGTGACTTCATGAATTTGCCTATCCTGGATATAAATTTGTGGGCATTTGTGCTATGCTGTCAGGTTTTCAATGTGTACTCATGTAATAGCATGCATCAGTACTTCATGCTTCTTTACAGCTAAATGCTATTTTGTCATATGGATATGACACATTTTATTTGCCATTCACAAGATACTAACAGACATCCAGGATGCCTATTCTGTTTGGATAGACAGAGTGTTGCCATGAGCACTCACGTACACGTTCTTGTCTGAACACCTGTTTTCAATTCTTCCCTACACGCACTTGCAAGTGAATCTTGGCAGCACAG
>CABHPR010157118.1:26867-48940 GCA_902168415.1 Peromyscus melanophrys | reverse complement strand
AACGTTCACATTCCCAAGAGGAGGGGCGAGTGGTTTTTGGTCTTTCAGTGGGTTTTGTGTTTGTGAGAATTGTCATTGTTTAGGATGGTTGGTTATAAGTTGTTATTGTTAATGGTCAGGAAAGAGGCTAAACAAAGGAGATTAGATTTAAGGTTCTTGTTTGAGAAAAAAGAAGATACAGATAAGAGGTAGATTGTTGAATCTACTCTGAAAAGAAAAAAGAGGATATAGATAGGATATAGATGAAAAGGTAGATTATTGAATCTAGTTTTTGAAAGCAACAACTAGTTTTAAGTATTTTACATTGCCTTGGATTTTTGTATATTGTATACAAATTATGTATATTGATACAAATTTGAGATTGATGTTGTTAAAAAATACTGTACATGTATTTCTAATCTTGTTCAGAATATTGTACCTATACAGTTCATTTAATAATGTAATGGAAACTGCTAATCCTTGAATGTTATTATTACCAACTATTAGGATATAAAGAAATGAAAGTTAGTAGTTAGACATTACAACGAACTTGTAATCATACTAGATATGTTTTCAAGGTGAAGCAGAGATATATTTCGGATAGACAGGTCATCTTCAAACCCTTCAGAGATCTACAGAATATGGCATTTAAAATGTTTTAATAACATAGATGTTTTTCTTTTTTTATGACTATGAGACATGTCCTGGCAGCACCAATCTACTTCAGAGAAGATATGGGCATTGAAGAAACTGCATAAGGAGTTAACTTTCATTGTGGCAAAAATTAGCCACCGGACAAGAAAGTGCCCTCACATTGACTGCTGACAGTATGCTATCCAAAATGGACAAACAGGACACAAAACAAAGGACTACCGATCCTGTGTGGCTGCAGATTTGGCAACAGGTGTCCTCTGAGGCCAGGACAATACAGCACCATTGCAGAAGTGGCTTTGCACTCTGGGAAAGGTACAGTGCCTCTTTCATCGAAAGCAGCTGAACAGGCAATGGACCGATGGCTTCTGGTGTGCAGTGGAACAGTAGCTGAAACATCATCTCAATAGAGGTCATTACTGTAGGCTTAAAATTTTGGTGGTAATTATACTGTCTTTGATTGTTATGTTTGCTATGTTATTACATTGGTTTTAAGCATCTGGTGTTATTTTTTACTCACTGTATTTTTTTTATCTGCTAACATTCTTTCAGCTGAAGTAGTTGCAGTGTCACATGGGACTGGGATATGGTAGATTTGAGAATGTTTCTTGCAAAGCTGAGCTGAGTTGAAAGGTGAAGTTCTCAGATCTTTCTCACTTCTCTGGCAGGATCTACACGCTTTTGCATGCGTGTTTGTTTGTTGGGGGGGGGACAACTGGGAACCTTTGGTCTCTGCAGCTCCAGTGTTCTTGTGGCTGTGGTGGGGAGGAGAAGATGATGCTGTCCTTCTCTTTTAGTTCCCTCATATTGCTGCCCTCTACTGTGGCCTTTTTTGTTCCTGCTGTCAGGTGGATGTGAGGTTTGCACTTTCCACAGTTCTCTCCTGGAGAGGTTTATTTTCAAGTTGGTGGTATAAACAGGGATTCCATCTGAGCTGAGCTGTGCTTCTCATCTTTACTGTTGTTTTCCTGAAGAGATCTCCAATGCAGTAACTTCATTTCAGACCTAGTCTTTTCAGGATAGGAGTGTATCGTATAATATCTCTCAGGTTCTTTATCTATTAAGAAAGCTTTCACTTATTCTTTCACGTCATTTTTTTCATGTACATATCTGTCAATGTGTACATCTTTTTGACCTCTAAAGCACTGTCTGTTAACTAAACTTTGTAAAAGGTTTAAGGGGTTAGAAAGATGAAGTGTCATGATTTGACTACTAAGCATTATGTACATACATCTTAATTTAACTTGGAATTTTGTATTTTTGTTTATTTTGCTTCTTTAATTTAAAATTTTCTTTAAAATTTCTTCCTCCATACTGTATTCATATCATTTATACCACTCTCTCTACACCATCCAACTTCCCCTGTCTTCTCTCTTTCAAATTCATTACTTATTCTTTAACTGAGAAAAGCTCATTTGGTTGCACATGAGTATATGTGTGTTTGACTTGGATCTGGATACCTATCAGGGCACTCATCCCTGGAGTAAACTGATATGACCTCTCTCAGTAACCACTAATAGCCTGTAATTCTTAATTTAGGGACAGGGCCTACTGAGATCTTCCCCATTATTTCTGCATGTCAATTAGTGTTGTCATTATATGGTCTCGTTTAGATGGCTATGTTCCTGAGATTTCATGAGTACAGCTTTACTGTCAAATATGGAAGACATCTTGAAGCAGACACCTTGGTCTTTTAGCTCTTACACCGTTTTTCTGTGATATTCGATGGGCATTGGTTGTAGGGGTTGTATTGTAGATGTGCCAGTTTGGGGTTAGGCAACTAACCCCATGATCTCTTTTTCTCTTCATTATATCCAGTAGTGGATTTCTGCAATGGTCTCCAGCTGCTTCTGAATGAATCATTGGTGATGATGGTGAGAGCTATATTTATCTCTGGATATTAGAGTAAGTATTTAGCATGTAATTGTACTGGTTTAGGAAAAGTAGCAATAATAGATGCTTCTTTAGGAACCATAAACTCACCTCCATGGGTAGTTGGCTATGATTATAGTAACAGACAGGAATTGCCTCCTGTGGAGTAGTACTTATGTCTAATTAGATAGCTAGTGCTGATGACCACACCAATGTGCTAGTACCACTAATACACCATTGAGGATGTACTCTCAGACTTTTCATTGTTGTAGTCTAGGGGCTTTACAACTGGGTTGACTATTGATTGTTTTCTCCCCCCCCCTTAGGTAATTTACACAGCACCTGAGGTAACTCTCAGAGAGGAGGCTTCTATGTTAGTTACACTTATTCCTCCAAGCCTTATTTCTGAACTGTGTGATATTTTCAATAGGATCTTACTTTTAAGTTCTGGTAGAAAGTTCATTGATTTTGGCAATCATCTACATTGTTTGGGGGATCTATTGAACTCCCTTGACCAACAACTCCAAGAGAGGTTTCCAAGCCTGCCACTGGGGATTTTGTTCAATAGTCTATGGCTTTCCAAGAGCATTGTCGCCTCAATTTATATAGCATCATATATTTACGTATATGATTTTCCATAACCTTTTAAAGCATGTATTGTGTTGTTTATATCTCCCCCTCCCCCTACAGTTTTATTATCCTCTCTCCTATCTCCCTTCATATTTCCTATGTCCTCCTCAATTCTTCTCTAGTGTTCTCCCCATGGAACCTCTTTTTAGTTTCCGTTTTCTGTGATCACTCCAGGTTATATACTCATCTCAAGATTCAGAGATAGCATCCAAAAGTAAGAAACAATTTGCAGTGTTTTTTGGTTCTGACTCTGGGTTTTCTCACTTAGTAAAATTTATTTATTTCCATCCATTTACCTACCACTTTTATCATTTCATTTTTCTTTACAGTTGAATAGAAGTCCAGTGTGTATAAGTACCATATTCTTGACTTCCATTTATTAGTTCAAAGACATTGAGTTGTTTCTATTTTCTAACTATTGTGAATAAAATGGCAATGAGTATGCATGAACAAGTATCTATGGAGCAGGGTGTTAGGTCCATTGGACATGTACTGAGGCATTGCATAGCTGAATCACATGGTACATCTAATTTTATCTGTTTGTGAATTCCCAAAACTGATTTCCACAGTGTCTACACCAATTTTCAATACCACCCACATGCTCACTGACATTTGTTCTCAGTTGTGTTCTCCATCCTGGTCATTCTGACTCATGTAAGATGAAATTTTAATGTAGTTTTAATTCTCTATCCCCTCCTTGATAATGACATTAAACACATTTAAAAAATATTTCTTAGCCATTTTTGTTTCTTCTTCTGAGAATACTGTGTACAGATTTGTAGCCCATTTAAATTACTCTTTTATTTTCTTGAGTCTTTGTTTTTTATAATTCTTTTTTTTTGTTTTTTGAGACAGGGTTTCTCTGTGTAGCTTTATGCCTGTCCTGGATCTCGCTCTGTAGACCAGGCTGGCCTCGAACTCACAAAGATCGCCTGTCTCTGCCTCCCGAATGCTGGGATTAAAGGCGTGCACCACCACTGCCTGGCTGTTTTTTATAATTCTTTATATAGTTTGAATATTAACCTTCTATGAGGTATATGTATATATAGCTGGTAAATATTCTTTCCATTCTATAGAATTTTTCTGCCCTCAGTTGTTTATTTTTTTGAACTGTACAAACAGTTATTAATTTTGTGAGGACATATATACTATTCTATAAGAAGTGGATGAGTTTCCAAATTCATACAAACTGTCAAGGTTAAACCAAGATGAGATCAACAACAAACAGACCCACAACAAATGAGGAGAGGAAAACACTAATAAAAGGTATTCCAACTGAATAAAGACCAAGCATAGGTGGATTCATGGTAGAATTTTACCAGACTTTCAAAGAAGATCTGCAGCCAATCCTTTTAAAAGTATTTTTTTAATTAGAAACAGAAAGAACACTTCCAAATTTCTTCTACAAAGCCAGTATTGCTGTAATGATTCAACAAAAACAAAAGCTATAGGCCAATATGCCTCATAAACATAGATATAAAAATTCTCAATAAAATACTTGCAAACCAAACTGAGGCATATATAAAAAAAATCCACCACAGTTAAGTTGGCTTTATTTCAGAGTTACAGGCATGGTTCACTACACATATGTCAATAAATACAATAAACCCTATAAATGGACTTAAATACAAAGGTCATATGGATCATCTAAATGGATGGATGCAGAAAAAACATTTGACAAAATCAACATGTCTTCATGAATAGAGTCCTAGAGAATAAGACTGGAAGGAATACAGCTCAACATAATAAAGTTAATAGGTGACAAACCCACAGCCAACATTATCCTTAATGACAAAACCTAAAGAACTCTGCTGAAGTCAGGAATAAGATATGGCTGTCCATTAGCTTCACTCTCAGTATCGTGCTTGAAGGCTCAGCTAGAGTACTTAAGGCAAGATGAGGGAATTAAAGTGATACAAATAGAAAAAGAAGTGAAATTATCCCTAATTGCATAAGATATAGTATTATATCTGTGAGGTCTCAAAATTAGTACCAGAAAACTTTTAGAAATGATCATCACTTTCAGCAATGTGTCAAGATTTGAAAATCAATTAACAAAATCACTGGCCTTTCTCTATACCACTTTCAAACACATTGAGAAAATGATCATGGTAATGCGTTATGCATAGTAGTCAAAAAGTAAATAAATAAAATATTTAAGGAATAAACCTAGCAAAGGGAATGAAAGACCCCTACAATGAAAAGCTTAATTTTCTAAGGAAAAAACGATCATGGGAGACACTAAAAGGTGAAAGACCTCCATGCTCTTGGATTAGTAGATTCATTACTGTGAAGATAATCACTCAAGCAGAAATCATTTCCAATTCAGTGCAATCCCAGTGAAAGTACACTGACATTTTTCACAGAAATAGAAAACAAACAAACAAAAAAACAAAAAGCCCTCCTCAAATCCATATGAAGTGGAAAACAGACTCTGGATAGCCAATGCAATCTTGAGCAAAATGCATAATGCTAGAAGGATTACCATTAAAGATTTCAAGCTGTATGACTGAGCTATAGCAATAAAAACTTCATGGTACTGGCACCAAGAAAGACATTTATATCAATGGAACAAAATGGAAGACCCAAACAAGAGTATATGAAACTACAGCCATCTGCTTTTTTGACAAAGACACTAACTATTCAAACTAAGGGTAAGGAGGCATCTTTGACAGGTAGTTAAATAGATATCCACATACAAGAGTGAAATTAAGCCAATATCTTTGACTCCACATAAGAGTCAACTCCAAGTTCATCAATGATCGCAATGTGAAACCTGAAGCAATAAAACTGCTAGAAAAAAAGTATAATCAGGACCCTTCAAGAAAACAGTTGTAGAAATGGCCTTTCTGAATAGGACTCAATTCACCCAAGAATTAAGGCCAATGTTTGGCAAATGATAGCTCATAATACTATTTTCTCTTGCTGTGTTTCAATAGTGAGGGTGCTAGTCTACCAATTGCCCAATAACTTCCGGAATTAAAATGTTATATAATTATTGGTTGATGCTACAGCTCTGTGGCCTTCCACTATGATTCAAAACTTCTTCTGCCACAAAAATAACTCTAAGTAGACATTTTCTTTATGAAGCACATAATCAAAGTGATAATAAAATGTGACTGCATTTTTGTTTTTTTCCAGATTTTTGGTAGTAAGAAAGATAATCCTTTGTCCTATTTTACATACAAAGCTATCCCTAAAGAATATTTAAGCAAATGAATGCTAAATATAAATGAATTGCTTACAATACCCAAACATTAGAATACCCACATGGATTATATCTTAATGAAATCTCAAAGAAAACTAGTTTGAAAAATTAATTGAAATGATTTTAATTGGCCCATCTATTTTGCTCATTGTCAGTGAATGCTTTTACGTATTTTAAAACATTTAAATTAATGTTGTATTGGGACATTTAGCCTAGCCATGGAAATCAAATATATTTTTCTCTGTTGACAAAAATCACTGCTCTCACATCAAAGAATGCATGAGAGAGGTTCCTCTAGAGGCAAGTATAAGTCACCATGTCCTAAAAACACAGATTTGGGCTGCTGAAAATATTAGGTTCCAGTGTGGAAAAAGTCTCACAAAGTTTTTATAGCAACAGGATGAAAGAAACCATAAATCAAAGCACCTTTGAAATGCATGGATAGAAGCACCAGGTAGGTAGTCTCAGCAAAGTCCTAGCCTTAGATGATGCTGAGCAGCATTATTAGCCTTTGAGTAGATGCTAGCAATCTGTTAGTATTGTTGACCTCAAAACACAACTCCTTCTTTAAGGGAAAAAGAGATAGTTTATTGTGGTAGAATATTATTTTAAGGTATGTTACTTTTGTTTATGTTACAAAAGTAGCATAAGTGAAGCTGTGATACTTTGTCTGTCTAGAATACCTGATGGTCTAATAAAGAGCTGAACAGCCAATAGTGAGGCAGGAGAGAGAAATAGATAGGGCTGGCAGGCAGAGAGAATAGATAGAAGGAGAAATCTGTGAGAAGGAAGAAGAAGAAGGAGTAAGAACAAGGAGAGGAGGACATCAGGGGCCAGCCTCACAGCCACATAACCAGCCATGGAGTAAGAGTGAAAGTAAGGTATACAGAAATAGAGAAAGATAAAAGCCAGAGGCAAAAGAAAGATGAGATAATTTAAGTGAAGAAAAGCTGGCGAGAAATAAGCCAAGCTAAGGCCAGGCATTTATAAGCAATAATAAGCCTCTGTGTGTGATTTATTTGGGAGCTGGGTAGCAGAGCCACCTAAAGAGTGTAACAACTACATTTTAGTGCCCAATGTGGGGCCTAGAAATGAATTTAGGTTACCCCAAATTCCATGTACTGATATGGTAGCACTTTGATGAAGTTTTTATAGTAATAGAACAAAGAAAGTCATGAATTAAAGCATTTTGCAAATATTAGGTATGTAGATGAGAACAAATTAGAGAAATCTCTGCCTCTGATGCTACCTGAGGGTACTCTTTTTATCTTTTCAGTTAGAAAAAATCTAATATTTTGTTAAGCTAATACAATCCAAAAGTTTTTCAAAAGGATACTGGTTAGATACAGAGACAGAGAAGGAAAGATATTATTATGGGGAATAAAGATAGCTCAAGACAAATTATAACTAGATTTGGACTTGCAATAATACAACTCTATAATCACAGAGGTTAGATAATCAGACAATGAAACTTATAGAATCTTAAACCAAGGTGAGGCTTTTTTTTGTTTTGTTTTGTTTTGTTTTCTGCAAATTTCCTTTCACACAGAGAAGAAATATTACTTCTCTTTTGGGAACACTGGAGGATGTCCTTTCCAGGTAGCTCATTTGACTTAAGCCTTTTTCCAGGCAGCCTGTTTAGTCTGCTCCTCCTAGACTGTTTTGTTGCTTCCTGTCATCTCAACTGTTTTAAGTCTCTACTAGGCAGCTCACCTGATCTCTGTCAGTTTCAAAAGTTCAACTTGCCTGAGAGTCTCTGTCAAAGGTACTCCCTGCTTTTGTATGCCTGAGAAGGAGTGGGCCTAGAGTATTTAGTTAGTTTCAAAGTTCCCTGGAGCCTTCATAGTATTTATTTCCCGAGCTGAAGGAGTTTCCCCGGGGGATGGAGTGTTTCACCTCACCTGAGAACATCCTATTGCTTTACCTCCTTGTAACATTCTGTATCTGAATGAGCTTCCCTGGACATAAGGTTGTAATCTAGAAAGAAATTCCTACCCAAAAAAAGGGGGACAAGAGAAGAAGGAGGGGGTGAAAGAAGAACTGGCAAATTTGATTGAATTGTCATAATGAACCATAATATTATGTATTTTAATAAAAATTAAAATTAATATTTTAAAAATTAAAAATAAGCAATTATGACAACAATACTGTTGAATTAATTCTAACAGTATTTACAGCCAGGGTTTGACTAGTCACACCCAGGGTTCCTACTACCTGGGGCCAGGGAGAGGGCAGGAGAGTCGGTGTCTTTGACATGTACACCAATTCACCCTCAGAGTCAGAAAGTTGGAGCCAGGAGGAGTACAAATGATGACTTAGTCTGATCACTGTCTTTCACAGATGAGAGAACTGAGCCCTCAGAATGATGAATTGTCTTTTCCCAAACTAGTTAATGGCAAATCTGTCACTTAGACCAACAAAATGGTTGTAAAAGTGCCAGTTGGAGATACTGTCTGGCTTATTAGGAGAATACTTCTGCCCATTACTCTTTGCTTAGAATATTGAAATGCCTGTTCCCAGAGCATATTTTCTTTCTTTTCAAAGCATAGACCACAAACAGGAGTTTCTCCAGAACAAACTGAAATGCGTGGAATGTGGAATCAGGCATGTTGTCAGTAGGGAAATGTGTGAAGCACTGGTGCATAAAACAACCTAGCCCCAGGCTTTCTCAGGATGCTCAACAAGTGGACAGAGCATCTCTGCAGACAATACTATGTTTACATGTTGTCATCTATGCATTTATTCTGACTCACATTATTCAACATGCCATACTCACAGTTTAGACACTGACATGATTTGTCTAGTTTTCAAAGCCTTAAGCTTTCAGTAGCACATGTAACATGGTGATTTGAAGTAGGAAGACCAAAGCAGAAGAAGTTCTCAAATGTGTTTACTGAATAAAACAGCAACAACAACAATAACAACAACACACTTTTCATTTCTGATCATGCAATGTTTAATGAGACAGAGGATCTTGAGGCTGTCTGTTCTTTGCCATCACCAAATGAAACAAAAATATGTCATCAGAATAGCAATAGTCAAAAGCTTTTAATACTCCCTGGTGGCAGGTTAAAAAGACACAAAAATGGAAATAAAAGGAAAACTAAGCTGGATATTAGACAACTGAGTTGATAAGAATAACTTCAGGGCGTGAAAAGGAGGTGGATGTGGTAGATAAAAAAATGGTAAGAGTAATGTCTGGTTTTTGTTTGTTCTGTTTGTTTTGTTTTGTTTTATGACCCACAGACACTCCACATGTTCTGGCCACTGATTTAGGCATGTTTTCCAAGCTCACTTAAGGTCTGCCCTGAAGTCCCAACCCACATTTTTCTGTTTAAGCTTCGCTTGACTGATTCTGAGACAACACTCTCATAGGCTGCTTAGTCTGTTGGAACCAAGGAGGTTCATTAAGTGTGTGTGACCCATTATCAGCTTATTTAGATTGGACTGTGAGAAACAGTGGAGAGATCAAGAAGTGATTCTACCTGGTGGGGTGGGGCAGACTCTGTAACTCTATGGCTGCTCTTCCAGAAGTACTATCTACCAAGAACTCATTCCTTCTACTGTGATTGGTTGGCTCCAAAAGAGGCAGCTACTGCTACACATTCATGCTTTTGCTGGCAAGCCCTACACATGAGAATCTATTCCTGACTATTAAATCAACCAGCCAACATTGTACATTGGATTGTATTTTATTATATATGTCCTATTCTGCGAGAATATGATGAATTCACAGCAAATCCCTGTACTTGCTGTCATGTAGTCATGAAGGAAAAGGACAATATTGAAATTTTGCTGAAATATTCTAGGTCTGTCTGGCAGGCAGCCCTTCCCCATCCCTGTGAGCCGTGAGCATCTATCAAAGGAAATTCCTGGTGAAACAGTAAACAAATGTCATAAGCCCTGCTTTGGTTTTGTTCCATGGGAGGAAAGGACTCACCCAGTTTAAGGAGATTACGCCCCTGAACAGACGCCTGGTGACATGATTAAGAGACAAAATCATTCAATTTATATCTACACCTAAATTTATCATCTTGAATTTCCTGAATTGTACTGAAGTTTTTCCATAACATGAACATTTGTGATTCAATGGCAATAAAAGCAATTGACTTTGAGTGAAACAATATTGAAATCAACATACAGTTTTCATAATTAATTTTGTGTCAGATAAGTTTTTTTTTTTTAAAGAAACCAAGATTTTTTTAGCTTTGGAGAACTAAAGGGAGACAAGCCCTTTGAAATTACCTGTGAATTTTGCAGCAAGATGAATCCACATCAGAAAAGCACGCAGCAAGTGATCTACAGACAGACTTTCAATTAGTAAACCATTGCCTACTGTTGGCAACATTTCATTTAAATATGGGTTTCAGGAATATCCCATTTTATATAACAGCCACAGAAGGACTCATCTAGTCTATGGAACTTAGTAACAGGTTGTTGAGTCATGACACAATGATCAGCCAAAGCCAATTTTGTGTGTGTGTGTGTGTGTGTGTGTGTGTGTGTGTGTGTGTGTGTGCTTTATTAAAATAGAACTGTGTTTTAGAGTTTACACTTCCAGGCAAAGGAGGCAGAAGAGGCAAGAGTCCTCCAGTCCTGCCCCACATCCTTCACCAGCAATTATAGAGAATGACCAATGAGTGGTGATAGCTGAGGTGGGCCTCAATAAATCATACATTAATCTCTAAACATTGATTTCTCTTCTTTCAGGGGTATTTGGATTGCAACTCTTTTTTTCATGGATATTTGGATTGCAAAAATAGAAATGCACTTTAAATTCTAAGTATAGTGTCTTGTGTGAGAGAGAATGCTTAATAAATGCTAGGCAGCTGGGTGGTGGTGGCGCACGTCTTTAATCCCAGCACTCGGGAGGCAGAGCCAGGCAGATTTCTGTGAGTTCGAGGCCAGCCTGGTCTACAGAGTGCAATCCAGGACAGACACCAAAACTACATAGAGAAACCCTGTCCTTGAAAAAAATAGAAATTAATTAACAAATTGAAAATCCCCTGTTCAGTCAAGACATATTTCTTCTCAATAGATTTTTAAAAAAATCTCTCTGTTGTCTCATCATTTTATTCAGTTATCTTGATATGGTTTAGTGCTCCTGGGAGACAAAGAACAGGAAGTGAGGGGGAAATGTGAAAGTTATAGTGAGGGTTATTTAGAAAAAGATTGGCCAAAGACTCTCAAACTACCTTTCTGCAGCAAAGAAAGTATACCTACTCCCCAAACATTAAAACTATCTTTAACATGCAAATGGAATCTTTCCTCAAGTCATGGAAAATGAGTTAAATCCCATACAGTCTCCTGTTTATACAAGAATGGCAACACCACTCTTTCAGCAAGGAATAGTATTTATGGCTGTAGTGGGGTATTTTTTTTTTCATATAAACATTAAGAATGTGAAAAGTGTAAACAATAAAACCATCATTCTTTAGAGTACTTTGATAAAATGAATGTTGCTTGTCCAAGTAGTGATATGTGAACATGTGTACATGTGTGTGGGTGTATACAGTGTATCATGTTATATATATATATATATATATATATATATATATATATATATATATACATATATAATATTTATAAAAAAATAATGAACAAGCATGTGAACTTGTATACATATATATGCATATATAAAGTGTGTGTTTTACATATTTATAAAAACAATACATGTTTACATATAACTTAAGCAACATTCATCATGTCACAATATGTGTGTGTGTGTGTGTGTGTGTGTGTGTGTGTGTGTGTGTGTGTGTGTGTTACACACACTTTTCTCAGGTACATACATTTTCTTCCTTAAGTATTCATTTGACTATAAACACATTTCAAGGTCTCTAGTGGACTGTAGATAATAATAGTAACTAATATTTATTTGATTAATTATATATGTATTATATATATATATTTTCTTAGATGTTTCTTAGATGACCTTAAGTATTTATTTGACTATACACACATTTCATATTCTCTATTGGACTGCTAAATACTAATAGTAACTAGTATTTATTTAGCATTTACCATTTGGAAAAAGAACTGGAAGTAGGACCTAAAATAGATTAACAAATTAATACTCACAATATCCTTGAGAGATGTTAGAGAATTTGCCCACCTCACAGGAACATAAATGTCCAGAGACAGTAAAGTTGCTCAAATGCATTTGCATATCATTTATTGCCCAGGGATTTGACCCATCTTCTACTAAAACCCAAACTCAAACTAATACTGTGTACACCTGAAAAATGAAACAATATAAATATCAGTAAAATAGTTTTATGAAAGTCAATTTAGGAAAAATAGATCATTCATCAAAATTGTATTATTTTATCACAACAGAAAAGAACTTAAGAAGCAAGAATTGTCTTTCAGATTAAAATGTAAGAAACTAAAATGTAAGGTTTATATACTGTATTATGCATATAAATACATTTTCTTGAGAAAAGTAAAGCCTGTTTTCCAAAGGTCAGAATTTGAAAGAATGAATTTAGGATCTAGGAGGAAAACTACCACCTCACTCAGTTCAGCTAAGGACAATAGAGAAGTGTTATTGAGTGACTTGGAGGGTGTTGTCAATCAGAAAAGAAGAGTCTATGTCTTATAACAAGCTCAAACTATCAGAATCATCTGAGAGAGAGAGAGAGAGAGAGAGAGAGAGAGAGAGAGAGAGAGAGAGAGAGAGAGAGAGAGAGAATTATTAGTAGCACCTAAGGACTGGTAGCTGAACTAGGGAAACAGGAAGAAAACAGAAATTTTTGAAGCATTTTAACAGTTTACTCTTCTCTTATACTGGAGATGATATCCCTGGTCACACATGTTGCAGTATTTTGAATGAGAATGGCCCCTATAGGCTGGTATGCTTGAATATTTGAACTCCAGTTGTAGAACTCCTTAGAAAGAATTAAGAGGTGTGGATTTGTTGGAGTAGGTGTGGGACTGAGGGGTGGGCTTTGAGGTTTCAAAAGACTCATGTGTGCCTATCTCTGCTTTGTGGATGTGGATCAAGATATGAGCTCTCAGCTTTTTTGTTACGCGACCATCATTGACTCTGACCCTCTGAAACTATATGAAGTGCTTTCTTTTATAATTTGCCTTGGTTGTTGTGGATTTTCACAGCAATAGAAAAGTAAATAAGACACTGGTGAGCCTCAGAGTGTTCTGTGGGGTAGAGAAACAGTGATGGCATTTGGAACTCTTATCTAGGTTGGTAATGTCTGGCATGGCATTCATTGCCTTTCTTTATACTCCACTGACAGACTATCAAGAAACTGGGCAAGAGACTGTCCACAAATGCTAGGCTTCGGGAGTTTCCTCAAAGCACACACAAATGAGGGAAGCTATTAGCTACACCAGAACACTCTCATCCCTTTCATTCTGAGTACATTATCTCAGTGGCTCTCTGAAACATGTGTCATTCAGGCTGTAGAATCATTGCAGGTGTCATCAAACATTTTGCTTAATTAGCGTTTGTGAAACTCTATGGTTCATCTCAATAAACAGAACTACTGTTTTGCTATATACAACATCTCCTTCACTGTTATTATTTCACTTACTAGGAGATTCACCCCTGTGGTGTTGACAGTAGACTGGTTTTCTGTTCCCTTAGTATTTTAGGGAATGCAAAACTTAAGACAAAAGCCCGTGAACCAGCCTCAATGCTCACACACCTAGCTACTAAGCTGCTGCTCTGTAGATCAGACATGCTCCTTGTCAGACGCTAACCTCTGATAAGCCATTAAACAAGAAGTGTTCACATGTTGCATAAGATTCAACAAAATCTGCTCGATCTCTTCTTGTACTTATTCCTCTGATGTCCTCTTACCAAGGAAGTACACGCACAGAGAGCAGGCCTCTATGGAAGAGGGGTTTTCCACTCACCCCCAAGTCCCCTATGGACCCTTTTCTTACATCTTCTCATGTAGGTATAGTGTATTTTGAGCTTGAAACACTCATCTCTTACCCTGGCATGTTCTTAAAGTCAACTTCCTTTGCTCCTTGCAGTCTTTTAAATGTTCTTTCAAAACTCTAATCTTTTCATTTCTTACTTCCTTAGATATCAGCTATTTGCTACCTCTTGTGAAGAAACAACAGGATTTGTTGTTCTTTTGAGACAAGAGTTCACTGCATAGTCCTAGCTGGCTGGCCAAGAACTTAATTTAGACCTAGGCTTGCCTTAACTCACAAAGATTGGCCTGCCTCTGCCTCCTGAGTGCTAGAGTTAAAGAGATTAAAGGCATGTACCACCATGTACTACAGGTTTATTTGTTTTATTGCCTTTAGTGAGAGAAAATGCAGCTCACTTTTCTGTTACTCTAATCCCTTTTATTCCTCTCTTATCAGGTACTCATTCCTCAAGTCACTGCTTTAACTCACCCTCTGACTCATGGAATTTGGAATATGCTTAGTCATGAGAGTCTGATGAATTTATTCTTGCCTGTCATCCCGTGGTACTGAGGGGGAAAAAGTAGTGAGGAAAAGCTAGCTGCTCTGAGTGTGATCTTATAAATGATTTGGTTACATCAATGAGTTAATATTCTGGGTCAGAATAGCCAACCCAAAGCTACGTCAGGATGCTATCCTTTCTATGACGAAGTAAGAGACTCTCAGACTACATAAGTTTCCATGCTCCATGAAGATATCAGAAAGAAAAAAAAAATCCATTCTGCTCACCAAAACAGAACTAGAATGAAATAATATGGTTAAAATCAAAGGGGAATTGTCCACACACATACAATATTTGATCACTGGAAATCAATAGGCACACTTGATTTAAAATTAAAATTCCAAAATTGTTTTATTACATAAAATAAACAGTTCTAAAGTTTGGCCATGAATGCATTTCTGCTGATCCCCGCTCCCTACAGTGAGGTGATCTAACCCAATTTTTCACCTTTGATTAAGTGTGATTTCAAACCCAGAATATTTGGATAACTTTACTCACAACAAACTATGGTCAATAATATTGCCTAAGTTACATGACACCACCAGGTCCTGTCTTGGTTAAAGGGAAGAAAAGAGTCAGCTTATTGATCTACATCAACATATGAAAATACGAGGAAGAGGAATCATAACAATAAAAATTGTGTTAGTGATTATTAATTCAAATAATATTTCATGATGACTTAAGTCGATGCCCTTTCTACAATGTCTCATGGGATATGAATAGCAAGTTTTCTTGGTCAGAGCCTTTTCTACCCCTGTTTCAAGGGGTTTTAACATAGCTGATGCACAGAGAAGCCAGAAGTGCTAGTGAGCTCGGCAGCCATCCTCTAGAGCTCCCCATACCACTACATGATGCTGACCCCCATGTTGGTTTGAAGCATCTCCTGAACTCAGTTACATGTTCAGTTTAGTAACAAAATCCAAAGCAGCTGGAGACATCTAGGACACACCATCTTTATCACTTGCCTGTTGACAGTCTTCAGCTGGTATATATGATAACCTGGCTCATTTCTCAATAAAAGCAGCTTAAGATTTTATTCCTGGGAACATCAGATCAAGAGTCTCATGGCTATTTGAGGTGACATTACGATTTTAAGCAGTTTGTGCCTGCATGTAATAGTAAAAACTGTTCTTGGTGATTACCTGTGTTTAATTCATACTGTTTCTCGCCTCCACATATTGTCAATTTGCTCAGGGACAGCAAAACTACTTACTCTGGGTAGTAAACGTGAGTGTATATAACTCACATTGGTACTCTCCCTTTCTCCCTACTGTGCCAGAAGGCTTAAAATTCAGCCTCTGATTTCATTAGAATCCTGAATTTGTTCACTGATGATCCCTACTGGGTTCCAAATTCTCATCAACAATACAAAGTCAGTATTAGAAGTGTATTCATGGAAGAGTCTACCCCATTCTGTGCCATTGCTCCTGAAAATATATACAAACTGTAGGAAAAAATAACAAAGCATGTTGGTGGCATGTTTAGCTATTGTACCATATGCATAGGCATATTGTCTTGCAGCTGATGCCATGGCTGTGTGTTTAATAAGCAATTCTACAAAACTACAAGACCAGCTGTTTCTGGCTTGCTGATAGGTAAGATCTGTGAATTATTCATTATTCATTCATAATAATAATATTCATTGTTTAGCTTCTTTCACTGTAAACAAACTTACTGGGTTAAGACTCAGTCTAATACAACCATCTACATGATAGCATGAGAAATGCTTATAGGAAAACAGATCCATGTCTAGGACAATGTTTGTTTTATAATGATCAATAGTGTTACGTAAGAGATGGAAGGGTCTGCCACCAATGATCAAACTGTACCCTGAAACTTAGGATCCCGTATGAAGATTGCACCTGGTTATTATTGGTGATACTTTCCAAATTTAGGGTCCGTTCAACACCTACAAAAGAAGTGAATGAAGATCCTCCTTCCACGCTGTTACTCTTGCCCTCACAGGACATTTCTTTTTAGGTAGGCACAGGTTGGTTGTTTTTAACTATGTTAATACTATGTGTTACATTGTAAACTATAATTTGGGTGAAATTTTCCCAGTGACTCTGAGAGAACACATTCTCATAGTTGGAAAAAAGAGACAATAAAAACTTGATGAACAGCCACATTCAATATAATCATTCTTACTTTTACATTATGTAATTATTATAGATATTGAATAGACTAATAATTATAAATAAATTTATATATTTATAGTATATATTATAAAACAGGTGAGCTCTAGGGAGTCAGATTAGGTTAAGATATCTCTATGTTATTTTCATTTGCATATTTTGAGACAATATACATTGATTTAAAAATTATAGGAAATCACTCTAATTTTTAAAAGAAAGGAATCATAGCATAGATAATAAAGTCATTTTCCCCACACAAGTGTAAGCCCCTTGAGAGATTCCAAAGTGTTTCATTATGTTTAATCTGCAGTGTTATTTGGTAATTATACAGCAAATTATCTATTCTTCCTTTCTAAACTCTATTAAACAGTTAATGAAAAATTTAAACACTGACATCAAATAGTTCATTTTAATAATATTTCTCTAATCCCAACCTATCAGTAATTAAGCATTCATTTCTGTAAAGCTGTGTGACAAACAATATTGCATTTCCACTCTCAGCCGGCATGCGTATCCATGCACATTAAGGCAGTTGGTCTTCTCATCTTCATACTTTATTGAGGTGATATTCTGAGTTGAGAGCCTCTTGGAAATACTGCATTAAATAGGCCAGATCTTGCCCTCTGTTGTTCCCATATTGGAGACACCCAGTCCAAACCAGAGCTTGAATCGTGGCAGTAAGTGATGTTACTCAAAAAGGAAGGAAGAAAAAGGTGGAAGAAGGAAGGAAAGACAGTGGGGGTACACAAAGAGTAATGGAAGGAAGGAAAGGGAAAGAGAAAAGAGCTTCTCACATCATAGTTGGGCACACTAATTCATTTAAGGCTGTATACTCCTGGCTTCATCATAGGACACTTGAAGACAATGGGCAACTGATCTCTTGAATCACCACCACTGGAGAAAAGGAATAAAGAGGGACTGTTTTTTTTAAGCGAACAGTTTGGCTTTTCACTTAGTGTATGTTATAGTTTAGATAGGAATTAAATGATCTTTTTATTACTGTTAGTTGACAGCCTAGGTAGGACTCTTTGAATGTATTATTCTAAACTTTTCAAGAGCATGATTGAGATGAGATCTAATGATTGACAAGGAATTGTAAAGTTGTTTTATATCTTCAGGAATTACACAGGTTAAAAACAAACAAACAAAACAAAACAAAAACCCACTAAAACTGAGTGCTTGATAGGAAAGCCTAGGGCCTGAGGACAAACAGATTGAGATTAAACATGAGAGTCAGGGGCAGCTCTATGTTCTGCTCTTTTATGTAGCTAGAGTTTTCTCCAGTCCTGCCTGGTCCACAGTCAGGACAATTCTCTGTCACCCGCCAGTTCCACAGCCGCTCAGACCCAACCAAGTAAACACAGAGACTTATATTGCTTACAAACTGTATGGCCGGGGCAGGCTTCTTGCTAACTGTTCTTATAGCTTAAATTAATCCATTCCCATAAATCTATACCTTGCCACATGGCTTATGGCTTACCGGCATCTTCACATGCTGTTTGTCATGGCAGCAACTGGCAGTGTCTCTCTGCCTCAGCCTTCCACTTGCCAGAATTCTCTTCTCTGTTAGTCCCACCTATACTTCCTGCCTGGCCACTGGCCAATCAGTGTTTTATTTATTGACCAATCAGAGCAATTTGACATACAGACCATCCCACAGCACTTTTATTCTTTTGACCTTTTATAGCAGTACTGAGATTCTAAATACAGTTGGTCCCAGGAATTCACTAATCAGAGAATGTTGAGAGCATTTATAGATGAGAAATTTAAGGTGATGCTTTTCCAAACTCTTAGACCTTGGTGAAAGCTACTTGCAGAATTAGCAGCAGTGAATAGATTTCTCACAAGGAAGGAAGTAGAAAGTATGGTGATATTTTTCTTTTGTACCAAAATGTTAATTGTATGTTAATAAATAAAGTTGCCTGGGGGTCAGAGCTATTAGCAAGCCATAGGAAAGCAGGGCAGTGGTGGTGTACGCTTGTGATCACACCACTTGGTAGACAGAGCTAGGTAAGTCTCTGTATGTTCAGGGATACAGCCAGCATTGGATACACATGCCTTTAATCTCAATACCAACCATAGAACACCTGGAGGTCTGTACAGACAGGCCGTGATGAGGCAGTCCTGTGGTTGGGTTTACAACCAATGAGAAGGCAGAACAGAGACTATATAAAGACTTTAACACAGGAAGTAGCGGCTCCTTCGGAGAGGTAGGACCACTGCAGGAGGAAGGGTAAGGTTTTAGCTCTTAGCTCTGACCTCTTGGCTTTCTTCTTTGCATTGGTTCTGTGTTTCTTATTTATAAGACGGTTGGTTACATCTACAAGAAAGAGATAAGAAGTTGACAAAATCCTATTGCTCCTCCAACCCTGTGATTCCCAAATTTGGCTCATCTATTTCTCCATTCAATGTGTGGTCTTTCATGATAAGACAAGGCTGAAATTACACTCTGCCCTTGGTTTATAGATGTTCCAGTCAGACATCATCTCAGAAATACTAAACTCAATTGCAGTTGGAATGTGAGTTACATATTAAGAATGTATTAGGTACACATTCATCCCATTAGGAAAGAAGTCTCACTAATTTCTGAAGATTTTAAGAACCTTTTAAGACTTGAACAAATTACAAATAACCCTTCCTTATCTATTTTTTAAAGTTTTCATTTATTGAAAATAGATTCTTTTCTCATACAATATGTCATGATTATAGTTTCCCCTCTCTCTACTCCTCCCAGTTCTTCCCTGCCTCCACTCCCCTTTGTATTCATTCCTGTTATGCCCTTCTGCCTTTCATCAGAAAAGAACAGTCATCTAGGAGATAAAAGAAAACACAGCAACATTAAATACAATAGGATGAAAGAAAACTGTCATATAGAAGTTGGCCATGACAACTCAACAGGAGGAAAAGAGTCCCAAGAGCAGACACAAAAGTCAGAGACCCACTTGTTCTCACCGTCAAGATTCCCATAAAACACTAAGCTAATAGCTGTACTATTTACACAGAGGACCTGGTGCAGACCCATGTATGTCCTGTGCTTGCTGCTTCAGTCTCTGTGAGCACATGTGTGTCTTGCTTAGGTGATTCAGAGGGCCTTGTTTTCCTGGTGCCCTCCATCCCTTCTTGTGGGATGACTCATCCCTAAAGGGCTTGAGGGCCAGAAGGCTCAAACAAGTAAGAAAGATACTTTCTGAGAGCCAGCCTGTGTCTGCCTGATGGTCTTAGCAACAGCAGCTGAAACATGATCTGGAGATGACCTGGACCAATGAGAGACAGCCATGTCACACCAGCAGATGCATATTCATCAGACCTCCCCCAAGGATGGGGTGGAGGGTATATAAGGCTTGCCTCTTTCTGAATAAACTGAGCTTGTTTCGACATTCTCCTGGAGTCTGTGTAGTTTGACTCTGCACCTACTTGGCCCCTGCCCCCAAAGGGAACAACAGCAAGGACCCTGCTACATCTTCTGACTTTGACAATCTTTCTACCTCCTATTCCATGGGATTCTCTGAGCTCTGAGGGGAGGAATTTTTGGAGACCTCCAATTTAGACTCTCTCTCAGCATTAATGTCTGGCTGTGGATCTCTGCATCTGTTCCCATCTGTTGACTGAAGAAGTCTCTCTGATGATGACTGGGTAAGGTACTGGTTTATGAGTATAGCAGAATATCATTAGGAATAATTTTACTGATTTTTTAGACCAGTATTATTTGAGTTTACCCTAGGTCTCTGGGCTGTCTAGTCTCTAGTTCTTGGTTACCCAACAATACGAGTGTGAGTTACGTTTCGTGGAGTGGGTCTTATGTCAAATCAGACAATGATTTTCTACCCCATGAGTTCTGTGCCACTATTGTCCTAGAATATTATGCAGGCAGGAGAGATTGTAGGTCAAAGGTTTTGTAGCTGGGGTGGAGTCTACATTTATCTTTTGATAGCCTGCCAAGTATCTTCTTCTGCTTTCTTGAGCCTTTTATTCTTAGGTTTGGTCTTTTCACAGTGTCCCAGATTTCCAGGACATTTTGTGTCAGGAATTTTTTAAACTTAACATGTTCTCTGACTGATGTATCTATTTTTTCTATTGTGTCTTCAAAGCCTGAGCTTCTCTCTTCCATTTCCTTTATTCTTTTAGTGAAGCCTGCCTTTGTAGTGTCTGTTTGGATTCCTAAATTTTTAATTTCCAGAATTCCCTCAGTTTGGGTTTTCTTTATTGATTCTATTCCCTTTTCAGGTCATGATCAGTTTTATTTATTTCCTTACACTGTTTATATTTTCCTGGATTTCTTTTGTTGTTTTTGCTGGGGTTTTTTTGGTTTTTGTTTTATTTTTGAGACAAGGTTTCTTTGTGTAAGTTCTGGTGCCTATCCTGGATCTCGCTCGGTAGACCAGGCTGACCTCAAATTCAGAGATCTGCCTGGCTCTGCCCCCTGAGTACTGGGATTAAAGGCATATGCTACCACCACTCAGCTTTCCTGGATTTCTTTAACGGATTTATTCATTTCCTCTTTAGGACCTCTACCATTTTCATAAAAGTGGTTTAAGATCTTTTTCTTGTGTTTTGGCTATGTTAAAATATTCATGACCTGCTGTAGCATGATAGTTGGGCTCTGGAGGAGAGCCCAACTGGTTACTCTGGCTGCTAAGTGTTACACTGGTGTCTAAGCATCTGGGTTTGAAATGACTAAAGGTCAAGGTGCTGCTTTGTAGATTCATCTTTGTTGGTTGGGTGTTTTGTTCCTTGGTTTTTGTTTCCTCTCTGGTATTTCAAAGCATGTGATGGCTGTGTTGCCTGTTTTCTGGCCTGTTAAGCGGGTGTGTTCACAGGGAATGCCTGCTGGTAATGGAGAATGGGTGACAGGGATGAGTTTGGGGAAGGATATTGGAAGAAAAGGTCTTTGTGGTCCATTGGGGATGGGATCAGAGAAGAAGGGAGACCACATCAGGTTTCTAGATACAAAGCTGGGGGGACTGGATCTCAGGAGCCATAGGAGAGGGGTTGGTTTGCCTTCAGCCTACTTATTTCCCTGGGAGGAGCTTCCCTTGGGTTGTCAGAGGGTGCTGGGTAGAATTAGGATCTATGACAAAGCAAAGAGTTGAGAAACTGAGGTTAGGAGAGGATGGTTTGTGGGATCTATAGGAGACGTAGAAAAGGGTAAGGGAAG